>BLKR01005102.1:0-88875 GCA_011170035.1 Teleogryllus occipitalis | reverse complement strand
AACTTCTGTGACCGGTGAGACTTACAGAATCCCAAAATGTAGTCCACTTTAGCTAAAAATAATTCTTTACTAAATATATGTCGCTTTCTGTGAGTCCACGTGGGTTAACTTAGTAATAAGTAGTGAGTTGAGCACATGTTGATAAATACAGGAGAAATATTCAAATATTACGGGACTAAGATAAAAATCAACAAGTTCAAAATACGACATTCCTTATAAAGCAGTAAGTTTACTTTCACCTTACCATTTGACATTTTAACCAAAATATTGCTTTGCTAAATAATATTTACTGTTTTTTTTTCGTGGGTTCTTGTTGATGAAAACTGTTTTATTTTCTGACATCAATATTGTAAGGGAAAAGAGACTATTGAATTATCATGCTAGAAAATATTCTCGAAGATCAACAATATAAAACCGACCAAACGGGCAATGGTCAGGACATAACAAATGAATTGGACGTCAAGGTGACAGCGAGGATTCACCCAGTTATTGACTCGCTTTTATTATCAGTGAACCATTTACTCGAACGTAACAATCTCTTCCCACATATTAAGGTATTTTCAGTTAAAAAATGAAATTTCCTTTTCGAATCCATCTTATGACAGAGACATAAAAGTGTTGTTTTCCCGCCCTCGCACCCGCGTTGAGAAATGTACCACCTCGTACACGGGCCCGCGTCTTCCTTTCTCCAGTGAAAACGAGAGTGTTAGCAGCGCAGCCAGGCGGGCAACTTCGCTCGCTCCGCGCGCTTGTAATACTCGCACCGCTTTCCTCTTCCCGCTCCGCTCCACTCTCTCCCTCCGCACCCGCGCCCGTGCGCACGCACACGCGGACAAATGCGTGCGCGCAATCGGACACTCCCCCACCACACCCCCGTGCCTGGAAACCCACGTGGTTGTGGAAAGGGACACACCCACGAGGTAGTGAACTCTTAAACAAAGGTCAGGGTTTTTCACATTTGCTCGACTCGTGGCTCTTTTCGTCTGAATAAAATGCCCCTCGAAAGAGATGTTATGAAATTAAATTAATTCCTTCTAAGAATTGTTTGAAAATTTGTGGATACTCATATTATTTCCCTTTATTTCAAAATTTCAGCAATGTTATGTGTAAAACGTAGCCACAAATAATGTGTAGTTCAAAAATAAAACTATTTATGATTTATTAATGTACAAATACCAGTATTAAAATGTTTTTTATTTAATATTTATGTCAACCCTCTGTAGTTATATCTACATGTTTTGTTACGTGTCCTCTACACCACAGACAGATACTGCTTTTATTTTTTTGTTATAAATGAACTAAATTGCTGCAAAAAATGTGGTATTTGCATCATTACATTATTATTATTATTATTATTATTATTATTATTATTATTATTATTATTATTATTATTATTATTATTATTATTATTGGAAATAATTGAAAGTAAAAATCATATCTGAAACATTGGATGTACTGTTTAAACGATACCCCTTCTAATCTCTCACAAACGTACACAAATACAAGGATGTTGAAATATCTCTACATGACCCTAATTGCAAAAAACAGTCAACGAAGCATAGAAGTATAATTTTTCATGATGTTTTAATGTCAGATTTCTTAGTTCTCTTTAGTGCTTTACTTCGGATTGGGTTTCAATTCGTAACAGAAAAGCCTAATGACCATAAATATCGGAATACAAACATTTGATCTATAGAAGTTGGTCAGTAGTATAGAGTGCTAATTACCTGTGCCTCGAAGTTTCGGAAAATGATGGAGATAATGAAAATAAATTCTCCGAAATGTCAGTAAACAGATGATTGTATTATCTAAACTCTATTAACAAGCTAGCTCAATTCTAATTCGTGTGGAATCTTTACAAGATCAAGAGTGTTCATGTAAAATCTGGACAACTATTTTTTTTTCACGATAATGATAAATCAGTCAGTAAACATTGAAATATACAATTGTAAGGTAAAGATTTAGGTTAACGTTTAATGTATGAATTTTTAACAACATAAAGATCTGAATTTTGTTCTAGAAAAAGAAAAACTAGGGAATATAGATTTTTGTTAAAGAAATGAGTGTATTCCTCTAAATCATGTAAATGATATTTATATATCTTATATATGTATTTTCGACAATCTGACTGAATCCAGTATGTACGAGACTGATCACTGAATGGGATTCCGATTATAGTACGTGAAGATATTGCTATAAAAAGTGCTACGAGAGATGAAAAGATTCTCTCTTGGCAAGGCTCAAGGCATTCTGTGTCTTCCACATAGTCCACAACGTATAGTTTGTACTTTGGAAGATTAGCTAGTAATATTCGTAAAAAACATGGTCCGCAGTAATCAGATCCTGTTTCTAAATTCATATTCCAAACAAACGGCAATTGCAAGCGCATGTTGCTTTGCAGACGACGAGCAAGTTACAGAAACTTTCCTACTTTCCGCTGTCTGAAATCGGCAACGTTTCCCCTTTTCTTTCTAGTCTTCGCTCAATTTAATCAGAATAAAATGTACGACCATTTATTCAAATAGGAACAAAAACGGAAATAGTTTTGTTCATTATTTAAACGCTGTTAACTGCATTCGAAGGGTTGATAAAACAAATTTACAAAAATCAAATGAATTTTGTTCAGTATTTTCCGGTTTGAAAAATAATAATCAATGTTCGTACGCATGTAAACAAATTCATAACCGTCATGATATTCCAAAATTTTATAGACGTGTAAGGACGAAAGTTTAATTTATAATTCATGTCTTAATTAATCGCTTGCCTTCAGAAATAGATTCAACAATCGTGCATTAAACTCTGTCTTTCTGATCGAGCTTACACAAGCTTACGTCATTATTTTATTTTTAATTTAGAGATATTAAGGGTTTTGGTAGTCAGCAAAATCAATGACGAAGTTTCACTACCATAATAGTACCACTAGACACATAGTGTCAGACAAGTAGTGTCAGACACATAGTGTCAGACACATATTGTCACACACATGTAGTGTCTTAAACAATCTTCCAATTTAAGAGGAACGCTTCTAGTCCCTACATTTCTTCTCGTAATGCAAATGAATACTAAAGGGAAACGCTTACACTGGACGTTGGAAACACTGAGAAAGAGTAATTTCGTGAGAAGGTGCTGCAGAGAGGTTTCACGAAGCAGCAAGAGGTGTCGAATTACGCCAGATGGAGCAGCTGGCCGTAATTTACCAGAATAAGGAGCGGCCTTGCCGTGAGTGACTCTAAAGAGAGAGAAGTGTGGGAGGTTAGCCTTGGCCGTAACTCATGTCCGCAGACTTTGTGTCCAAAAAGCTCTACTTCAAATGGAAGCTCTTGATAAGCATCCGGGAGACTACCGTTCTCAGTCGCAAATGTTCTGTATAAGTAGTATTTAAAATCAAATTCATTTCCTCTGATTTAAATCACAGTGTCTTTCTAAAATAGTCAGTGTGATAGAAATACATTATGAACTGTGGTCAAAAGTTATATGTAATTATTTTTCAACATCGAAAACATTGAATATTACTCATTTGTATGAGCTTCTATTCTGTAGTACGTGATTGAATGTTGCAGAATTCACATAATTAATTAACATCCCAGATAGCATGAAAAGCTTTTTCAGAAAATGTTGTACAATTATATACTTAAAAGAGAGTCTTTTCCATGTTATCCAATTTATTCAAATTATACTCTCTTTTTGTTCTCAACAGGTTCTCCAATACTAGTCTGCACAAGATAAACAAATATTGATACAATATTTAGTGAGAAAATAACGGAAGAGGTTTGATGAATAAGATGAATGAAGAAGTGGAAAGGATGAAAAACAATAAGGAACGAGGAAGAGGAAAAGAAGAAAAAAAGGAAGGAGTAGGGGAGAAGGATATAAATAGGAAAGAAAGAAATACGCTTAGGAACAGGAATGAAAGTACGGAGAGAAGTAGGAAGAGGAGTAGGAAGAAGAGAGGAGATAAAAAGAGAAGGCCTAGAAAAAGGGAGAGGGACTAAAAAAGGAGGTATGTGAAGGAAGGAAGGGGAAGGTAGTTTTTCGTGGTTTCTCCGATCAACACCAGGCGAATGCCGGAGCAGTACCCTAACGAACGGGCCTCGGACTGCGCGCGATCTGTCCTTCCTCTTCCTTGTCCTATCCTCTCCCCTTACACACACACACTTACACTAACATGCACTACACTACCACATATTCCGGGAGACCGGTCGGGAGCTCAGAGCTTGTCCCGGCTGGGGCGGTGCCCCGCTGGTGGGAGAGTCCTGGTTAGGGAGAAATACCACTAGCCGACGGTAGGTCGGCACCGCATCTCGCCATCCAGCGGGGGAAGATCACCGCCATCTCCCGAGAAAAAAACATGCACTACACTAACGGGACTAACGACCAAATCAGTTGACGCGCCCGGAAACACGAAAAAATCAACCAATCAATCAAAGAGGAAGCTGAAGAGGCGCTCACGTCGACGACGACGCCCGGGAAGGGCACAACCTGCGCGGGCGGGCGGTTGGCTGGCTCGAAGCGGAAGAACTCGCGCGTGCCACGGTACCACTTGACGGCGTAGAGCGGCGCGCCCTCCAGGTCGAAGAGGCACAGCAGCGTGGCGGCGCCGCCCGCGCGCACCACCGGCGGCAGGACCACCCGCACGTCGCGCAGCGCCGCCGCCGCTGCAACACAGCCACACGCCCACTCTCGTTTACAGTGCACCACAAACGGCCGGCGGCGCTAGCCGAATGCGATTACTACGCTCCGTGAAGTCACGAAGGTTAAGCGCATTCGAGACTCGCGGGTTCTTGGTTAGGTGACCGCCCAGGAACCCCGGGATCTAACGCCGTCGAGCCCCTGGCCGAAGGGATAAAAGGCACTGACTGACTGCGACGTGACGAGACTTGACAAATATTAAAAGGCACATTAATGGAGGATTACTCCCCAGTGCAAAGCGCTCAACGCCCTTTAAGGGGCTTGGAGACGTGTTGCGTCAAGGTGTAGACGCAACAAATTTTAAAAAAAATAAAAAAACGCACACACATTTATTATATCATTTGGATTGCTGACATTATGCATTTCTGATTGCTTGCAACTCACTCTCAATATAGAAAGCACGAAATGAACATTCTTGTAAATTAGTATTAAGGAGGTTGTCACATGAACGGTCTCATCTCTCTATTCACCTGAACGAAAGGTTGTAATTTTGGAACGTGCTTGTTAAAAAATGAAGAATTCATCAAGTATATTATTTCTGTATTTTGCGTCTATTGGTAAACGCATATTTTTTTAAAATTATGTATGTAAAAGTGTTAATTATTTTACAAATGAAAGCTAAGAAGCTAATTTGACTCGAAATGCCAACATGAAATACTGAACATACTGGAGTATGTTCGTTATGTCCGACTGCATTTCTCTTCAAATTTCAGTTATCTTATAAGTAAGACATTTTTTGCATATTATGTAAATGTTTTCTTTCAAGAATAATACCTTTAGATCGCAATTAACTCCTTCAGAGAACTGACAACTTTCAGGCAATAAACGTGGCAATGTTTTATATTTATCATATTGGTACCAATGGTTTACGTTTTCGGGAAGGTCTAGAACGTAGATAACAGTGCATGATTGAGTTGAGCTGTTTTTGTAGGTCTTAAAACCTGAAGATCATGTGTGAAAAGTTAATATATATAAAGGATAATTTCCTACAAAACGTAAGTTATCGTGGAAAATAAACAAGTAAGAAAACATACATTAAAAAAATTGTAGGTCACACCATTTTTATTATAGTATAACATTTCCCCCTCATGTAATCTTATGTAGAAGTGTTTCAAATTTAGTTATTTATGGTCGGACGAGATTCTTTTCCTATACTTTGCGTGTCAAAATGGAAGTTTTCAAATGTGGTTATATTGTAAACTATACGGTAGAATCGCTTCATGTTTTGGAAAAGCACGTAAAAACATCTAATATTTTGAATAATTTCAGTTGCAACGTTTAATTTTATTTTTGACATAAATTGACAACCTCCTTAATGGTTGCGACTGCTTTCTGTGTCTAATTTCCTCTTGGCTCAAAATGCTTTTTCATTACTTCTATGTAAACAGAAAAACAAATTCAGTTTATGTATGTCAAAGTTTCTGTTTTGACAACTTGTATTTAGAACAACATATATTGAGAAGTACACACAATATTGTATCAATTATAGTTTACTTTTGGGAGAAGTAAAATTTCCTGAACTAGTATAAGATTTCCATAATGCGGAAGCATTCAAAAGCAAAAGATTTGGATTTATGAATCTATTTTCACAGACCAGCAATTTTGCTCTACAGAGCATATTTACATTACCATTAGAGCTTCACAAACGTTTAATTACATATTTAAAAGTATATCTTGAAACAACGGAATCTTCTATAAGATAAGGTAATGAATGCGGCGGGTCCAAAGGGGGGGGGCACAGGTGCCATTTCTACTACTACACCCCCAAACATTTCAAAAGTGTACGGTAGGGTCCGAAATGGAATTTCGCTCCTCCCAGTAAATACTTTGTGACTCCGGCGTTGACTGGTGATGAAGTGGAGACTTACCTTCGGCGGCCAGCAGAGCGCACAGCGCCAGAACCCAGGCGGCACCACTCGCGCGCATGGCTAACGCACCAGCCTCACCCGGGCCTCGCGATGCGCCATCCTCGCACAGCCTGCCACACAACACCAACGCTCCTGTTACGGGACGTCCCGCTTTTGCTAGTCTACAGGTACACAGGCGTTTGTGATCCGTGCCTAGAGTAATCGGCTCCTATGGGTGTATTAGTATTTATTCGTGCATAGAGTATTCATCCTATGGGTTTCGGAATTCAAATTCCTTTCCATCTCGCGAAACTGAAAAAGTATTTGCAACGTAGTTTTCTAGGGTATTGTCGTTTTTCTCTCTCTTCTATTCTACAATCTATAATCATTTTCTATCAATCTACTGGGAGCGGTAGTTCAGTGCATCAACAGATGTCACTGCAGCGCCTCCGACCGGGAGGTCCTAGGTTCGAGTCCTGACGTTTGTCAGCTAGGTCGAATTCAGTCGCAGTCTGGAGGAGAATTCTAGAGGCCGGCTGCTCTGATCGGTATTTTTCCGTGGTTTCTCCGATCAACACCAGGCGAATGACGGAGCAGTACACTAACAACCGGGCCACGGACCGCGCGCGATCTTTCCTTCCTCTTCCTTGTCCTATCCTCTCTCCACACACACAGACACACACACACACACACACACACACACACACACACACACACACATACACGCACTTGGATTCTTGATGCGCCGAAGAGTGTATATTTTAGGTTAGGTTTAGATTTTAGTCTCCATGAAGATGTCCAATTCTGAAAAATGTTTAGTGCGACTTGCAAGTGATGTACGGCTGAGGAAAGCTGTGAGTCCGCTATATAGATGGCTATATCGTCACCATAGAGCGCTGTTGCGTGTTTGTCCCGAATAGGTATATCTGATGTGAATGTGTTGAAAAAAGTGTGGGAGAGCGGGGACCCTTGAGGGACTCCAGCGAGGATTATTGCGGGAGGAGAAATATAATTGTTTAATTTGTCTGAGAAACAGCAATTTGAGATGGAACAGTGTGTTATATTTAGATGGCTAAAACTTAGATTTTAAGTTAATTATTTTCGTATTGTCTAATTGTTAGATAATGTCCAACTTCACAACTTTAGATCTTTGATAACTAGAAATAAATTAGTTGCGTTATATTAAAATGACAAGAAATTTTGTTAACCACGAAAAAAATCACAACCAAGCAAAAAAGCACATGAAATTCAGATGAATTAAGTACTGGCAGAATAAAAAGTTCAACGCACACGCTTGTCGAGAACAGAGTATTTTCGAAAAGCGAACAGTCAAAGACTGATTCTTTTACAGACAAAGTGACTAAGAATGAGCTTCAGAGGGTTTCTGAGAAATAGGCGCATTGATTTACAGTAAACTTACCACGTCTAGACACTCTGTTCTATTCCTGTGGCTATTTAAAATTGAAACAATGGAAAAGAAGCAACACGAACTCGATATGGTTGCCTTTGCTCAGAAAGCAATTCTTGGAAGTAATGCACTTCCTCTATTTCCACGACGGTAAAGCGCGACGGTAAAGCACGCGAACATTGAACATGCCTTTCTTACGACGGAGCTGTCTTTTACATACTGTACGGGCGGTACAAACTTTTTCCTGATTTTTTCAAAATGTTTTTAATCTAAAATATGTTTAATGATAACACTATAAAATTAAGTAAAGTTCAATCTCATATAATATCACAAATCCAGAAGATACATATGTGAAGTTACAGATCGAAGGTTCTGGTCATGGGGAATTCATTTTTAGCAACGACTCTAATCGTCTTCAAAAACCATCAGTTGCTAGGAGGAAGCCCAAATATTGCCTATGATACCACCAAGAAATAGATGAAGTAATATATCCTTATTTGCCTTGGTAGTTCATTGTGAAAGACTTGCGAGGTTAGTCACCTCGTTGCTTTAAGAATTTTCTGATTTTCCTCAATCGCATGAGTTGTCAAAGCACTCCTAACTACGCAGCTTTATACATGTAGTATAACTGTTTACTCGCTTATGTAATTATCAAGAAGACAAATCGAATAAAAATTCAAAAATATGCAGGACATTAAGTCGTATGATAAATCGTGAAGACAGAGGTTTAAAAACTCAGCATTTTTCATGTAAATGTTTTTGGGTGTGTCTTGTCGGTTCCGTTCGTAGCATTAGCTATATTTTTAGGTTAAAGGAGAGTGCAAATACTGCCTATTACAAATTTTCTAAGGTCATCTATTAAGCGATTTTAGGAAAATTGTTTTGCGATTTATATTTTTAATGGCATGTATATCACAGTACGAACACTGGATCGAGGGTCAGGTGAAAGAACAAATGACAGCTGTAAAAAAACAGAATTCGTGGGCAGTGGATGGATATTATGGGATCTCAGAGGTCACATAATATTTTAGGGCACGGACAGAGCAAGGTTTTCTTCTAAGAGATTCAGTTATAATTGTATAGCTCAGTACGACTGGTATCACTTAAAGATGTATTAGTACTACCGAAATCACGAAATAAAAAAAAATCACGAAGTTAAAGATGTGGATCCGCCGCCCTGGTTAATGGATGATCCTTATAAAATATTCATATGGAGTATATATAAAATTAAGTGAACACATTTAATGCACTAGAAACGTCAAGCAAATAATCGAATAAACTTTGATGCCGTGGAGCAAAGAATCGAAGAAAAATCAAAGAATAAGGAAATCATTCTACAGAGCTGACGAAAATAAAACTTCATTTTTTATTTAAATTAAAAGCAATGTTTCTAATATTTTGGACACATTCTTAGCCCTTTTTTATTTGCAAATATGTAACATCATACTCGTATAATGTCATGATTAATATTTGAAACCACTTTTTTAACAGCGAAAAAGCATACTTCTCCCGTGCATTTGTCAATAGGTGAAACTATAAAATTAAGTTATGCAATGTTCTACATGAATTTCTGATGAACAATTAATGCCTATTTTCGAATCCTGTGATGATAACTAAGCACTTTTATTTAAAAATCTCCCTAGATGGCTGATTGGGTGATTGAACCCCTCTTCTGTTCCGTATGTTAAAAGGAAAATTGAATATTTTATTATAATATTCGTTTAATGACTTTTTATACCATGCGTTTTTTTTTATAGTTCTAGCATTCTATGATTTTTTTGAAAAATCTGTGCTTGAATATGTGTGTTAATATTTGTATCAAGAATATATTCGAATTGTGTCTGATATAATGCTACTTACATTTCACTTACTACGTAATTATGTGAAATTTTCACCAGCAGAAAGAATCCATCACAATAATCGCACATGTTTATCTCTTGCTCTCAGAATGAGAGACTTCAAATATACAATTCGCCAAAAGCACTAAAAGCTCTGTCCAAGCAGTCAAACACAAAATTTGATAGGTTCGAATCCAAATAAAACATTTCACAGCTTTCCCAAACACGATGCATTTATTGGTTTGTTGCACTTAGCTGAATGGGTTGCTGACTGGAGAAATAAACTGGAACTCCTTCTAAGCAAAAGTCAACAGAAAGATCGAGAAAGCGTCTCTTTTCTCTAACTTTACAGAATCATGAAACAAGTAAAGAAAGATCCCTTTTCGGCTTCGACTTCACTGTTTCCGTTGCCAAAATGCAAATACAAAACATACGTTCTTATTTCTTGGTGTGTACGATTCACAGCTATATCTGAGAATGATTCTTGTATCTTGTATCAGATTCAATTTTACTATGCGCGTAAATAAAATTCGTATCGACGTTTACTCCGTTATTCTGTCAGACTCGTCCCAGTTTCATTCGGAAAGAAAATTAAAATGTCTGGATCTTCACCGGAGGGAAAATGATAAGGTCCAGATTAGAAGGTGAAGACAACACATATTGTAATTAAATTGCATTATTTACTGCCTTGTATTATATTATGGAATTTTGTATTCAAAAATTAAAGAACTAGATAATATACTTGTATGTCTCATTTATCGCAGAAGAGCTACGCTGTTTGTAGGGAAACAGGTGTACGGGAATTACTCGAAGAAGAGACCATTTTGACAGGTCGGGAAACAAAAGAACGTCATGTAGAGCGATGACATTACAAGAGGTAGTGATGAAGCCATGTACAAATTAACTATAACCGAACGCACTGACAAAGAGAGTGCACGAACGTAAATTGCAGTTATATTGCTTGCAGTGGTCAATCAGTAGCTGGCAAAGCAGTCCCTTCTTAGAATAATCTTTCTTTTTGCATGCTCATTTTTTTCGCTTTATCACAACCAATTTTCACTAACATCTCCAATAAGCTTTGCAGGTGATAATACTACGTAGGGTGAACAATATAAATTAAGAACAACCGCTAAAATTCAACGAGGAACACAATCTTAGATCGTGAGAAATTTAAGCTGCCTCCCGAAGACAGAATTTATGTATATGTTTTTAAAAATTGTTTCGCCATGTTTACGCTGTAATGAGATACCTTTGAGGAAGCCTGCTAAAACTTGAACTGTTTCGCTGTAATTTTTTGTTTTGTATCAGTGTTTTGTCAGTTTTTACGCATTCAAAGAACTTGCTTTAAATATTCGGATTAAAAGAAAATAGTCATTGACTTTCCCATAATATTGTTATTATGGTGTTCAGTTTTCAAGCTCATCTACATCGAATCGACGTTGATGCAGATTTACCGACGTTCATGACAACTCACCATCATAAATCGGATGATAAGTCATCAGAAGCAACAAACTATCGTTGTAAAACTCAACGTCAACTTTTCTTTTAATTACACTTCCACTACACCTCACCAATGCTTTAAATATTGTCCAATTTTTTTATTTGCATTTATTTGAGGCTTGGAAAAACCATTGACGAACTGAATAGCTTCCCGAATTACTGTGGTTATGCGGTATCCGCTCGGAGCCATCCCCAGCCTCAGAGAGGTAATTTTGAATGGGGCTTCTCCTGCCTGTAATCAAGAGATCAAAGGGGAGTAAATCGAGCAGATTCCCATTATCACCTCGTCGCTCGCCCGGTGGCGCGCGCCGCGGAGGCCATTTTTCCAAAGGGTCACGCGCGATCCGCGGCAAAAGAACTAATTAACCGCACCGATGGGCCGTCCCGTTAACGCGGCGCTCCAACAGAACACCAGCCTCAATGGTCGAGGGCAATTGAAGGACCGTTGGAGAGTCTACGAGCTCTTCAAATTAGTTCAACGTCATCCTGCATATTTTATTTTGTTGTTCATTTTATCGCCCAAGTTCCAAGGTGGAAGGATTTTTGAGAGGAGCCACATAGCTAAGTCGCTTTCAACCGTTGTCTGGAGGAGAATTCTAGCGCGCGATCTTTCTTTTCTTCCTCCTCCGTGTCCTATCATCACCCCTTACTTATCCACACTTACACTTACACTTACATGCACTACTCGACCGGGAGCGATAGCTCAGTGCATCAACTGATGTCACTGCAGCGCCTCTGACCGGGAGGTCCTAGGTTCGAGTCCTGACGGCGGCAGGATTTTCGACACTAGCTTTTCAGCTAGGTCGAATTCAGTCGCTGTCTGGAGGAGAATTCTAGCTTCCGACTGCTCTGATCGGTAGTTTTCCGTGGTTTCTCCGATCAACACCAGGCGAATGCCGGAGTAGTACGGGTCACGGACCGCCAAACGGGTCACGGACCCGCGCGATCTGTCCTTCCCATTCCTTGTCCTATCCTCTCCCCTTACACACACACTTACACTAACATGCACTACACTACCACATATTCCGGGAGACCGGTCGGAAGCTTAGAGCTTCTCCCAGCTGGGGCGGTGCCCTGCTGGTGGAAGAGTCCTGGTTAGGGGGAAACCCCACTAGCCGACAGTAGGTCAGCGCCGGATCTCACCATCCAGCGGGGGAAGATCACCGCCATCTCTCGAGAGAAGGAACATGCACTACACTAACGGGACTAATGACCAAAGCCATTGACGCGCCCGGAAACACGAAAAAATCAATCTATCAAACGTGCTACTCGACACCTGCCGGGAGATCAGTCGAGAGCTTGGAGCTGCTTGTCCCGGCTGGGGCGGTGCCCCGCTGGTGGGAGATACTCGGAAATCAGTCAATCAACCACACAATTATCTCTCGCTCGAGGTCCATTTCTACAGTCATCATATTTTCTTGTACTTTCGCGGGAGTTAAACGTTCCGCAATGCTGAATACCTCGCAAAATAGGTGTTCAAATTAAAATTAACGTAATAAAAAGTTTAATACAGTCAAGAGTGGAATCCTATTGCACTTCACCTGTACCATCCTCCCTTTTGTATAGAGCGGGACATAGGAGTGGAGCATCGACAGTGTAGAAACGGCGCATTTGTTACTCGAGAGTAATTACATAAGTTCTTACTTGAGAACATCCCTATGATGGGTTCTGCCAGCAACTGAGTTTCACTTGAATAGGGATGGCAAAAAAATCGATGTTTTTAATACATCTATATTTTTGACCACAAACAACCTATATTAACATCGGTGTTTTCATCAGTACGATATATTTTTACAGGGACATTGGTGTTTTCAAAAAATGTCTCACGCTATAAATAGAATTTACAATATCCATTTTTTGGTGCTTAAAATCAAAATAGCTAAAAATCAACAGCCACTGACATCTTTCACTGTTGTCCAGGCCCAGACGGCACAAAACCCCTTTACTATTTGCAACGTTTCTCCAACGTTGTCAAGTTAGGCAATTTAATTTGGGAGTTTATTCTCTTTTATATGTAAATTGGGGGAGAGAGATTTCTTTATGGATATTTTCGGGTGTTTATCCAGGATTTCTCATTTTATTATTTTAACCAAATTTCTATAACGTTTCATGTGAAAAGTAAACGATTGACGAAACTGAATAAATGGTTCAGTATCTGCTGAAGACACCTTCACTTCTGGCGAGAAACTAATTGTTTAAAATAATTTTTTGTGACCACAAAACATATGAGTCACCAATTAAGAATCTTGCTTAAACTGCATTAATGAATACCCAAACCTATGTTATCTACGGGTATAAAATTATCACGGGAATTCCAGATGTGCATCATATGAGTGAAATGTACATAGACTAATTAGACTAATTACTTAAGTACTTAAAAAAGAAAAAGGAATTTCTCAATAAAATAAAAAGAACTTATTATTATAGCATGGCGAATAATTCTGTGATTTATTTGAGCTAGTCTTTATTAACGCCTAAGCAGAGTTTTTGCAGACAGAAATCGGCTCCAAATCTTCAATATTGTCCATCAACTTCGGGTTTTAAAGCATTTAACGTCTTGAAAAATGTTTGGACTGAGAAACTGAATGAATAAAGATTGAGACCGTTCGAAGTGAGCGGTGAATTTTCTTTGATACTTGGCACAGGAGTAAGTATGTTAAAAAAATATTATTAAGCATAAAAATGTTTTTGCCCAAAAAATCTCCCAACTCTTTATTATGTTTCGCGTTTTACTAAATATGCTTACGTTATCTGTTTCGATTGTTTTGTACGTGTCAATATCGTTAAACTGCATTTTGAACCTTGTCTATGTATAACATAGATTAAAAATTGAGATGGGGATGTGCTTTAAAGCAGAATATACTTAAAACTAATAATTATGTATCACATTAGATCCAAGACGTATTCGATGATTTATGAATCAAAGTGAATAAATGGAAACCCAGCAAAACACGATGTTATTTATTTTTATTTTATTTTTACGTTCGATAAATATTATATTAACATATTTTTGCATGAACAAATAATAAAATATAACTCATTTAAGTTCTATAATTAAAAATGTAAAAAGGAATGGTAAATGAAAGATACTGGATAGTATTACCGAGATGCACATGTAGCGCTAATGTACCGTTACAAATTCAAGGCTGCCATATTGTAGGCAACTAGTTCTTTGTCAGATGCTGACAGGCGTGTTGTGTCCGTACGCAACGAGAGTTGTGGGTATTTCCCATGTAAATTAGGACTTTGAAGTGCTTTTATCGTACTATACAAAGATTATTATTTACGCATCAATTAAAATATATGAGATCTTCATGGTTCTGTGACCTCAAGGCCAATATAAAGAAGCATTAGTTTTACAAGAAGCAACTTTCAATAACCCAAATGATACAACCAAAACATATTTAGTAACACGAGTATTTTTCATCTAATTGAAACGTATACTTCAATTTGGTCCTAGCATACCTGCACACGGAGTAAGAAAATATATTCGTTGTACACTCAAAGTATTTTTTAATTTGAAAACTTGTTCGTATTATTAAAAATCTGACCACATAACCTGTTAAAGGGAGTAATTTACTACAGTTTAGAACAGAATTTATCCACCTTTTCTACGGGCCCCACAGTATAAGTTTTTCTGTCCAAAAATCACCGTTTTGTTGCCGCAGCATTACATAACTTTCTCTATAATACGTATATTACTCTGTACATACGTACGTATACAAGAAAGTAAAAATTAGAAGATAGATTACACGAGTTTTTGTCATTTCATACCATTCTTGAGAATGAATATTTTTGTGTGACAACCTTTACTTAAATCATTTTCAGTTTAAAGAATAATTTTAATCCCTCATTCAGAAAAAGAAACTATGCATTAGCTACGGTTGGCAACAAAACGATGCTAGAATGCTGAAATTATCTTCGCTGAAATTTCTTTTGGAATCATGTTTATTTTGTACAATTGATCTGTTAACTGAAAAGAGTGCTAATTGTTTTAAAAGTTTACTTACTGATACGATTTGTGTGTGTGTGTGTGTGCTTGCACAGAATTGACAATACCTACGTAAAAGCATTTTGTGGTTTACTAGCTCAATATAACTTAAGTGTTGTTTAAACTTAAGCTGCGTTTTCTATTTCCTTTATCTACAGAAATATTAGGAATTATAATTGCTTCGGCATAAAAATAATAATATAACGTTTATTCAATATGGGTTAAAATGGCATCAATTGAAAGTCAAATGATTCGAGCTATTTCCAATTATGTTATTTTGTAAACACTTTTAATTTTTCGTAATTTATTTATCATAGTGTATAGGAAAAATAATTATGTCATTTTCAAAGTTTTAAATCCGCAATATTCCGTGAAAAGAGCGTTAAGTCACACAGTTTTAAATAATCGCTCCCACATTTGCTTACAATATGGCGGAGAGCGCAAGTTCAATTTGTTACGTTAGTGCTCGCCTCTCACCATAGGAGTAGTGGGCCTTGTTGTAAATACTATGTTTTATCATATTTTAAAAAATCGATATGTTAAACATGATGTTTTTTGTTTATCGAAAACATTTTGCGATGTATCGATGCACTGATGGTAAAATATGTCATCACTACACTTGAGTAATGTCAATATTGATATTAAAAATATTGTTGTGCTCTACATCATAATATTGTCTGTGACATTTATCCTAAAAATAATATTTTCCAATTTTCCAATCACATGTCATGAAGATTGGTTTTCAAATGAAACATCGTTTTGAGGAAAGCTCGATTACGTTAATGTGATTGTGGAAAATGTTTCAATGGTGTAACATTTAAAATCTATCATTTTATATCACTATAAACTTTTGTAGTACAATTTTATTACTCATAGTAATGAATAATGACCTACGGAAATGTGTATTCAAAGATGATTTGATTAAATATTTGTGTATGCTACAAGAAAACTGAAATCCTTAGATAATATTCACAGAAATAGAAAATGCACTATATTGCTATATTTACCCTCGCTAAGGCAAAAGCATGAGAATGAGATCATCTTCAAGTTTCCTGGACAGTTTAAAAGCAACAGTTGTTTTGTAAACTCTTTTATTTAAGCTTCTTTTTTTCAGTACCAGCTGTCTTTTCTAAAGCAGACAGAAACCGATCGAGCGGTGAGCTGGATCCGTCCACTGGACAGCTTGACGCAGCGCGGCAGGGGGCTTTGAATGGCTTAACGTTCTGTATATCTACGTTGTCACACTGCTGTTTCAGGGCTATTTGCCAAATCATCCAGGCACTCGGCCATTGGACAAAGGAATCTGTCAGCAAGAATGCTATGATCCGGCCGAACAGAAGAGGTCAGTAACGAAGAGATGAAACTGCTATTGTAATACGTCTTACAACACCTCGTTCCCTTCTCTTTTCAATTACAAATGTCCTCCGTGTTGTTTGTGCGTGTAGTCATTAGATCTGGGATCATGTTAAAATGATGCTGATAATAATGACTCCGCCTACGTAAAAATGTTTGGTCCTTGTTTTTGCATTCGCACATTGAAATTCATTCGATAGACTGTGGAAATCTTTCTTTACAATAACAGTTAATGTGAATCAACCGATTACAATACTGCTACTTAAAATATCTTCACATAGGTCCTCTTATAGGACGACCAGGTATAGTGAATTAGTCATAAAACTAATGGTCTGCAGTAGCATAAATCATTGATTGATGAATCCTTCTTGAATGAATGTGGCAGTAGTCAGTAGGTGAGATTGCGTGGAATGTCCTTGACGGAAACCAAATTGATTATTAGTTACAATTTGTTGGGTGTCCAGAAACAAACGTAGTCTCCTGATAATCCACTCAAGAATTTTACACAAGTTAGAGTGAGTGATATTGGACGGTAGTTGTCCGTTATGACTGGATCTTTACCGGGCTCAGGAACAGGAATGACAGTAGTCAGACTCCAGGTACTAGGGAAAGTCTTTTCTCTCCATATAGAGTTGTAGATGCGTAATAGAATACATTTTTCTTTAGGGGGTAGCTTTTTTACTAAAAAATCGGAATATTGTCGGGGCCAGGAGAAGAATTGTTGGAGTATTCAATGACTTCTGCAAGTTCTTGTGATGGGATATCCACGTTAAGTTGGCAGTTATTTGCTAAAAATGTATTTCCCGTAAGGACTGGTTTAGTTTCTTGTTCGTTTTTATATGAAATATGCCTGTAGTTGTTGGAACTGGAGTTATTGGAGAATATCTTAGCAAATTGGTTGGCAATGTCAGATGGGGGCAGTAAGCATTTTATCATTGCATTTAATGAAACGGATACATGATTTTTTTATTTCCTTGAATAGACCTGATTGTTCTCCATGTATCAATGATGTTACAGTTACCGTTTAATGATGATAAGCATTTTGACCAAGAGTTGGTTTTGCTTTCATTCATGAATCTTCTGGTGATTTTAGAGAAGGTATCCTCATCAGTTCAATTGTTAGTTATTTCAGTTTTCCCTTAATCATTTAGTTTTTCTTCTTTTTTCTTAGATTGTTTCAGGATTTTTTCTGTGTTTGCTTTGTTTGTAGTACTTAAAGATTTAGGAACATGAGAGGAGTTAGATTAGGGTTCGAGATTCTTGAAACAACGAATATCTGAGCGGTTAACTATTTTTGGAATTTTAGATACATAATTCTTGAGGCTAATGCCTCTTTTTGCTTCAATCACAATCGCTTGGCTTTTGTTACGGTAAATTTCTGATTGTACCGTAAGAGAAAAGGTTTTGCTTACTTGGTTATCTGTGGGTTCTGAGATTATGTTGCCATTGGTGGTAGCTTCCATCGTGGTATGATGCCAGCCACTGGAGCAGCTGACTTTTGAGTACGAACTGTCTTTTCTGCCTCAATCGATGAAGAATATATCACTTAGAAGAATGAACATTTACTCATGTAACGGTTGCTCACAAACTGGTAGCGTACACCACAAACAAGTCTACCGTTCACGGACGCAGCAGAGCCTCCTTGTTTTAATATTATTTTGCGAGACACACAAATAAATACGTGTTCGAGAACTTTATATACTACGAGTTTGAAGGATAGATTTGGTGACTTCCACTCCAAGAAACACATCGAACTTAGGGAATCACCTATTCAATAAAATATTTCAAGTTTGTTTTGAAACATATTTGCAAGCGTTAAAGAGTAGTATTTGCAATTCAATGACGTGGAATACATTTTACCTTCATTGTCTCCCATAGAAAGAAACTATGGATGAATTAAAATCAAGAGAGCTGGGCTTCTCCAAACGATCCATTGGTGTTTCTTACAAGAAAATGCTGCGTTGTAGGTTATTTAGTATCTACATTGATCATTCCGAAAATGCTTCTAATTTCTGAAAACATTAATTTTAGGATCCCAATCGTTTTCCACTTCTCTGATGAATATAGCATCATGTCAAAGCATTGGATGTCTTTTCATAAACTGCATAATTAAACTCGGATTATTTCTATCGAGAATACACAAACTAGCCAATTGTAGGATGAACACGTCTAAGGCTTCAACTGCTCAGAGCGATATCTAGGGGTATGAGTTCTAATTATTCACATAAGAAAAGATGTTTTCATTCATTCTAGCATGGAGAGCAGAGGAAATGAGCGTCACTGTAAAATCATCTAAATCATTACACATCGTCTACTATATTATTTTAGTAGTATACATACCTCTTGCGACTCTTATACGCAACAAATATTTATAAATGAGGTTTCTGAAGAAAGTTAATTTCACGTAGACGTGACTAATTGCACTTTGACTTTAAAAATACGAAGGGTTTGTTTAAAAAAAATCTCAATATTAATGCCAAATGCAACCCGCAACACTATCAGGATTTTTTTAATCTATATTGTTCAATAACTCCTAAACGAAGCGTAAACGCTTTAAAAATTAAAATTTCGAAATAAATGTTCCTCGTACCGTAATCTACAGGATGTGATCTTCTTGAACATTCTATTATATTTTTGCTGGTTCGACGCTTCTCGTTTCTACCCTACCTGTGCAGAGCCGTGCAGAATCCCCAACTGGGAGATGCACCATTCTCATAAGCGTCCTTTACGCTATCAGAGGTCAAAATTTATTCAAAAAAATTGTTGCTATTTTTGAGAAAAATTTTGTTTTATAAAAATTTTTAAAAATTGCATACATTTCACGCAAACTTACGCGAAAAAAGTACTCAAATTTTCGAAAAATTATACATGACCTTATATCAAAATCTGTCTTTAAATAACAGATTTCATTAAGAAAATATCTTCATCTCCAATATTTTAGTTGTAGGAAGACGCCGAAAAAAAAACTTTTGCAATTTCCCCCAAAATCAGTGATTTCGGATAGAAGGCAGGAGAAGGATTCATGGTTAGCAGAAGAAGAGATCGAAATAAACGGGTTCGGAAATGAAACTAATTAGGGAAGGAAGGAACACTCTGACCCCGGAGTTCGCTCACGCCGCTAGAAGTCCCGCGCCGCGCAGCGCCCTCTTTCGCTCCAGAGTGCGCGACGCGGCGCGGCGTGGTCCCTTCGCCATGTGCCAGCGGCGCGCGCCTATAAATAGGCCCATTCTGCTCACCTGTCACAGCGGCGCGGCGTGGCGAGGCGTGGCGGGACGGGGCCTGGCGGAAAGGGGGCGGGATGGGGTGGGGCGGAGTGGGGCCGATCGGGGTGGGGCGAGACGGGGCAGAGCGGGGCGGGCATGATGGGGCGGGACGGTGTGGGACGTGGGGTGCAGGGCGGGGCGGGACGGGGGTGCGGGGGGGCGAGACGGGGCAGAGCGGGGCGGGCATGATGGGGCGGGACGGTGTGGGACGTGGGGTGCAGGGCGGGGCGGGACGGGGGTGCGGGGCGGGGCGAAGCGGGGCGGGGTAGGGCGGAGCGGGGCGGGGCGAAGCGGGGCGGGGCGAAGCGGGGCGGGGCGGGGCTGTGTGGGGCGAGTTGGTGGAGGGGAGGTCGTCCAGATGACGCTCCGCGCGGGCGGCTTTTCTGTTTTCTCTTCTTCCTCTTTGAAGAGGGCGATGCACAGTGGGTCAAAAGAGATCAGAAGTCAACGAAGATGCTCATAAAAAAAAGTGGGAGTTTGAAATGAATACAAAGAAAACGATGAACTTTAACAAGAACAACATACGCCTTACAATGATATTTCGTAAATAATGATAAATATACAAAATAAAGTCTGTTAGATGAACAAATCTTGTAACGTCTCAACATGACGTGGGAACGTATGGTAAATTCTTTAAGTCGACTATGAATTCATGGATTATAATTGAAAAATATATTCAGTTATTTCTGACATTCAAAATGTCCTGTGATTATGAACAGTATAGTTATCAAAAAGTTAAATGTAATTAATATTAACCTACTTAATAAATGTCGTTCGAGTTTAAGGGGCTTTACACATCTCTTTATACATTCAAACACAATCCCTATACACACTTTTGAAGAGAAATTCGTAATGGGGGTATATTCTACGACATCGCCGCATTCCTTTTGTTACGTTTTACAAACGGCGGCAGCAGAATGCATATTGTGATGATTTCACACACTTTCTCTTGTTTTTTCTCTTTCCCTCTCCCTCTCTCTCCCTCCCTCCCTCTCTTTCCCTCCCTCTCCGCCCCTCTCTCCCCCTCCCTCTCTCTCCCTCCTTCCCTCCCTCCCTCCCTCTCTTTCCCTCCCACTCTCCCTCCCACTCTCCCTCCCACTCTCCCTCCCACTCTCCCTCCCACTCTCCCTCCCACTCTCCCTCCCACTCTCTCCTCCCTCTCTCTCTCTCCCCCTCCCTCCTCCTTCCTCTCTTCCTCTCTCCCTCCTCTCTCTCCCTCCCTCTCCTTCCTCTTCCTCTCTCCTCCCTCTCCTTCCCTTTCCTTCCTCCCTCTCTCCCTCCCTCTCTCTCTCTCTCCCTCCTCTCTCTCTCTCCTTCCCTCCCTCTCCCTCCCTCACACTCTCTCCTTCCCTCCCTCTCTCCCCCTCTCCCTCCCTCACACTCTCCCCTTCCCTCCCTCTCCCTCCCTCACACTCTCTCCTTCCCTCCCTCTCTCTCCCCCTCTCCCTCCCTCACACTGTCCTTCCTTCCCTCTCCCTCCCTCTCTCCTCCCTCTCTCCCTCACTCTCCCTCTCTCTCTCGTTCTCCTCCTCTCCCTCTCTCCCTTCCTGTCTCTCCCTCCCTTTCCCTCCCTCTCTCTCCTCCTCTCCCTCCCTCTCTCTCCCCCTCCCTCTCTCCCTCCCTCTCTCCCTCCCTCTCTCCCTCCCTCTCTCCCTCCCTCCATCCCTCTCTCTCCCTCTCTCTCCCTCTCTCTCTCTCTCTCTCTCTCTCTCTCTCTCTCTCTCTCTCTCTCTCTCTCTTCCCTTTCTTCCTGAACAAGCTTGTTCAGACTAAATATGCTAGAAATAATAAAGCAGATAGAGGTGATTAAAGTTTATTATTACATTTACCCCCCTCACCCTCTCACTCAGTACAGTTATCTTCTTTACGTTGTGTTTTCCTTTTCTTTTGTCTCAAAAAGATCAATTTCTATTTTGCTCCTTCGTTGTGGTCTCCCTGGTGGTCCACTGTGCCTGGGCCCAGACACGAAGCCAGGCGCCCCGCTGAGCCATCCTTCGCGGAAGCGGCAGCGAGCGGGCCCTCTGAGCTCGCGCTGTCACCCCCAGCGACACCTCGGATCAAGTCCTGTGTTTTGGCCGCTGAATCATAAAAGTGGGAAAGAGTTCCTCCGAGCTATCAACATGAATCACCGAAACGTTTTAAGTTGGATGAAGCCACTTATTTGCGATGAGCTGGCCTAGATGGGTGGTTGGAATGTAAACTAAATGCTCCGGATAGAAAAGTGCATCCAAATGTCTCAAGAGGAGTGAGTGGTTGTTCCGGTTACGCTATGATATCTTACCTGTTGGTCTCGCAGCGACATTTTTTCTCAATATAGATTATAAACAGTGGTGTTTCCAGGACATTTCTCGACGGAGGGAGCTATAGGTGTAGTATCCAATCTCTTTGCCGTTATCTTATAAAGAATTTTTCATTTATGATTTTAAATTTGAATTTTTATGGCCTCTGGAATGGCTCATGGGAAGCATACTAGCTTCCCGTGCTGTTGTCGCCGGGTTCGATTTCCAGTCGGGACAAAAATAGAGTTGTAGCTTTTCTTCAAAATCGTCCCGGTTTCCGTAGCTGTGTGACGAAGAAAAGCTCCAGCAGGCGGATCTTGCTAGTTACGGTGAAGAGAAAACGTCATGTTCCCCTCATGTCGCTCTTACCCCAAGCATGGGAATTTAACTAGACCCAGGTAAGGAGGACACCGGTAGCTGGCCGGCGAAATCGGACTACCGACCCAAAATGCCAAATACATACCTAAATTTATAGTTATTTATAATGCATTCCCTTGTAATAATGATTGAATTTTGTTAGTTAGAGAAAGTTAGCAAACTAGAATTGTTAAAGTGTGTCAAGACCGCTTCTGGGGGGCAGAATGAAGTTCCATGAGCTCCCTGGGATGCATTACTGCATGGTGTTTGGTATATGCATGCGCACTCGGAAACCAAGAGGCCGTGACCGATGAACATTTTTAAAAGGGCCCGTACCCTTATGTAATAAGAGTGTCTTATTTTAAAGGGGCTGAAATAATACATTATATGCAAGTTCGTAAATTATGCCTTTGGAACATTTTGACCTTATTCTCTTCTACAAGTAGGCGGAATGATGAATTGTGTTATATTGATTTTGGCGGTACATTGGAGGGTTTGGAGGGTATATTTGAGGTGACAATCGCTATCTGTTGCGAGAAAATAAAAGCTATTTCAGAAAATACTAAAAGTGAAGCAGCGAAAGCTGTGGAAGATTTACTACCAGTAAATCTAAAGATATCTATCGTACAGAATACAAAATTTCATAGGAATGGAGGAGAGAAAGAAAAATTATGTATGCGAGGAAGTTATATTAGCTTATTTTGCAGCAAAAATAAATACAAATAGGCCCTAGTTAATGCAGATTCGTAGGAATGTATACGAATGTGTGTATTGTACTTCGTTATTTGATGATTAAATGAGCTATTTTCATTAATAAAGTATTACATATAAGTGTGCTTGTATGTACACTCTTTCACTTTTCAATTAAATAATATTTTTGTGTGCATCGTATTGTTCAATTCACCAACATCATTTTTGCTGCTGTTTATCGTGTCAATTGATAGTTTCTTAAGGGCTGTAATAAAGAGTCATTTCAACGACTCCGGACAAGTAAATAAACAACCTACAAAGACAATAAGATAAGATAAAATATTTTATCTCATCAGATCGCCTTTACATGCAGTTGATTTACGTGTTCGGAGTGGGTAAAATTGATCGTTGCGTCCGTTGTAGTAAAGGTTGCCTAGCAACAGTTTGGTAAACTACGGTGGATACAAAGTATTGCTTTATTCATTACCGAACTAGAGGTGATACGGCAGCACGTTTGCATTATTGGAAACCGTTACGTAATATTCAAATATACAGTTATTTTTTAGTACGGGAGAAACCGTAATTGTATAGTTTGTAAAACCTCAGTTATAACTTGAAAAAGTCCAATTCAAACGAAGCGCCAATGGTGCATATCTGCGTTTATTACGATAACCAGCAACAGTAGTCATTTCTAACTTTTTAAATGGAACAAACATTAATAAATTTAACTTACAGAATTTGCAGCACATTATACAGAAAAGAAAAGATAATATTTCCCGCAAGCTTGTTTTGATTACATCGAAACATGAAATACGAAACCTGAAAAATGAACAATGAAACATGAATACCATCGTCAGCGATCAGAACTTTTTCAGGTAAAAGAAATGTATTGTTGATTCTTCGTGAAATATATTACCTTCCTTAAATTAATTTGTTTTAGTAAGAATTTTATCTATATGGTGCAATCATCACGACCATCAACGATGCAAAGCATTCGAATATAATTTGAAACCATTTTGTGAACTGATAGCGCGTCAAACGAAGCTAGGAAAATTCGAATTTACCATTTCAATTTTTGTTCAATTTTGAAAATACAGAGAGTGCTCCGAAAATGAGACCAGCACCAGTTTCTTTGCCGTTATTTGCTACATAAGTGAAAAAAATTAAAGAAAAAATGTAGAGCCGTTTCTTGGAAATACTGTTAGAGTGGACTTGTAGGAACTAACATTTTTTTCACTATTTCCGATGATATTAAATAGAATTTCTTCACAATTATTGATTTTATTAATATAGAGATATGTACAGCAAAATACGTTAACCCGGGAGTGCCCGCGATAGGTAGATTCAGGCAGTGCCCCCAATGTATCTCTCAGACATAGCTGAAAATTTTTGTGAATGCGAAGGATCTCAAGGTCCATTTACTGAAATACGGATTTTGTTCAGTTTGTACATGTATCCCAATGCAATTGTTAATAAATCTTATAGTGCAGAATTCTTTATCTGAATACTTATGGTGAGAAAAGTAAAAATTGACAAAGTCCACACAAAAATCATTAAACATCTTATTTTCCTATTAAATAATATTAAATACAATTTCCACAAATTATTTTGGCATGTTCTAAACAAATATATATTTTACTTTTTCACAAAAATATTTAGAACGTCTTTGTCTTTTTTCCATTTTCCATCTTTTTTCGTAAGAAATTGTGACAGTCGATTGTAGATAAGGCAAATGATTACGTTTTTTGAATAAGCACTTTTCATAGACTCGGCTGAAAATAATGTTAAAAAGTGCCTTTATTTCACGGAAAATTACGCGAAAACTACTAACGTTTTCGAAAAATTGTACATGTCCTTATTTCCAAACCTGTCTTTAAAGAACAGATTCTATTAAAGAAAAAATCTCTATACTTTCTCTTTACTGCGAGCAGTAGCGAAAAAGTAAAAAAATGTAAATATCAATATTTCAAATACTTTCTTCATTTGCTCTTTCTTTTTCTCTTCTCTTCTTTTCTTTCTTCTACTTCTCCTCTTTCTTCTTTTTCTCTTTTTTCCTCCTTCTCTTCTTCCTCTTCCTCTTCCTCTTCCTCTTCTTCTTCTTCTTCTTCTTCTTCTCTAATCTCTTATTTCCCCCTCATTTAACCTGACAATTTGGGAAACTGTTAAATATTTGGAGAAGAGGCTCTCCAAGCCATCTGGCAATTCTGTAAATAGATCAACGCATTATGAATGAGTATGTTATTTGTGTCATTAAAGTTATAATTTCGTTCTCCTTGTAGCATTGCTTGTAGTTTACCTATTATTTATTAGTAAAATGACATGTGTAAATAAAAGAAAATATTGGAAAAAAAGAGTCCAGAAATGTAGTTGGCGCTTCTCTTGATTTAGGATGTGCATGCCTTTGTATATTGGAGACTTACCGCAGGTATTTAAATAGCCCAGGTGCGTTACCCAGTATAAAATATGTTTCAATATTTAAGAAGGAAAGCACGTAAACAAATCGTAAACGTTAGACGATATTCTAGATATCTTGCATCAGACCATTTCTGAAAAGTTCCGGCGAAAAATTCATGATCCTCCAAATGTAGTTTTGCAACAACAAAGTTGTTTTCCGGTTATCATGTCTTTGTTGGTTTTGGCTTTTTTTTTTAACTTTGCTGTAATTTCCCGAGAGCCCTAGCATTCCCGAGCAATATCAATCATCTATCGTATATACTATAGGACTATCAGATCTTAAATCTGTAAATGTTACTCTTAATGTATTACATTGAAATTTTGGATTTATAGAGTTACACGTCAATTAGATCGTGATAAATCATCCAATTTTCATTTATTCTCAATTAGATCCACAGAAAAAACAATTTGAAAGTCGAGGGTATATGCGTCATTACAAAAAATGTTCTGAACCGTTGAATTCTGGTAGGTAAAAAATAAGAGGATGCTAAGCAGACAAGCTCAGGTTTCAAATTCTGGTTTTCTCAGTTGTATTTTTTTTTACGAATAAAAGAAGAGTGAGCCAATGAAAAGAGAGAAAACTCCCTCTCCTTTCCAACAATCATGACTCCATGCGCCAAGATGAAGGCATGCCATAACGCTCCTAGCAGGGATTTGGCATGGACCTCAGTGCCAGCAAACTTGTAATGAAGCGTTGAGCGAGTTCTTTTGTTTGGTAAGCTTGGTTTTGTTCTCATTCTTTTATTTTTTGAAAGAGAATGAAGGCTAGCAATATTGAATAAATCATTCTTACAATTATGTATGTTTATGTTGACATTGAAATTTTAATATTGAAATGCGAGTGTAGATTTTACCAATAGGATCGTTTCCAGACAATAGAACACATGTTTTATAGTTATAATTTTATGTCCAATGCCCGAAAACTTATCTTTGCCTTTTTCATTTCTTATAACATATTGTCCGTCCAATACACTTTGGCTTCGGAAACAAGTAAAATATTGGAAAACGTTATAAATGTCAAATTATTGTTATTATGTAGTACGCAACTGAAAAAATATTTTTGAATTTTTCAGCCATAGAATGCTTCAGTTGGCTTAGGATTCACAATGCTAGCTTTGTCATATTTAAAAAGTAATTCAAATCAACAAAATCGAAATAGTTCTAATATCTTGTCACGTATTTCTTCTTTAGATCATAAAATATAAGACTTGTAAAGATAACGTGAATGGAACTACTAAAACGGTAGTATTATGTTCTAGCAAATTTAATATATGAATTCAAATTTAAGGCAAATGTAATTACACTATGCTGAGTGGTAAACGAATAAAATTGAAATAGTACCACAAAATCGTCGTGGTCTCCCTTTTAAAACTTAAACGTCTATTCCGTTCATTGAATCTTTGCATTATCGCTATTCGAAGGCGTTTCGAACTAGTGAAAAATACTTTACATAATTTAATTTAATTTAATTTAATTTAATTTAATCATTTATAGATCAGTAATGACACAAAAATGTTAGGAATATTTTACTTCTTCAGAGCATAGAATTTCAAAAAATTCCTTTTATATGTTATGATTCGATATGATATGATGATATGAAAAAATTCCCTTTATACTATATGATATATTTAGAAGAAAAATATTCAGTATGATCATCTTTCGTTGATATTTCTTGTCCTTTGTAAAATCTCATTATAGAAAGGTTTATTATTAACGCTTATTATTAAAGGTTTATTATTAATTATAATAATTTAATAATTAATTATTAAATTATTTAATTTTTCAACTAAAAATAATAAAGACTGTTTACGGAATTATATTTTGTATATATATATATATATATATATATATATATATATATATATATATATATATATATATAAGGAGAATTTTATTTATCTGTAATGTATTTCCATTATCGCCAAAAATGTTATCGGTAACACAGTCATATTCACATATCTTCTTACATCCATCGAATTTACGCAAAATTGTTAAAACTCGGAAAACATCTTAGCAATAACCAAACCAACAGGACATATAACAACAACAACAATAATAATAATAATAATAATAATAATTATTATAATAATAATAATAATAATCGAAAAACGCATATTCTCTATTAATTTCAAAAACGTTCTTGTTATAATAATGAAACCAATGGATCAGAAAAAACTAACAACACACAAAGCTAAAATTGATCTGTATTATCCCATTAACTGAAATTCAACATCTACTTTTTTAATAACATCATTTGAGAAAACCACCGTCGCCATGCAAGACATACACACACAACATCAATAGCACAATAGGAAAATGATCCGAACCCGTCGACTCGAGAGCCATTTCATTTGTTATGCACTCTTCACAAAGCAGCGCGGGAGCCCGGCAGCTCCAGCGGCGCGTTAACGCGCCCTTCCGGAAGAACTCACCGCGGCAGGCGGGCGGCGCGCCGCGTCGCACGACGCAGCGCAGGCGGAGGCAGGCGGAGACAGGGGCCCGTCCCGCGCGGCCGCCAGCTCCACGCGGACTCGCGACGCCGACCGCGCCGCCGGCGATCGGTGGCACCGGACGTGGGCGGCAGGCGCACGCTGGCGGCGGTGGTGGTGGTGGTGGTGGTGGCGGTGGTGGCGGTGGCGGCGGCGGCGGTGGTGGCAGAGGCGGCGGCGGCGGCGGCGGCGGCGGTGGCGGTGGCGGTGGCGGTGGCGGTGGCGGTGGCGGTGGCGGTGGCGGTGGCGGTGGCGGCGGCGGCGGCGGCGGTGGCGGTGGTGGCGGCGGTGGCGGTGGCGGTGGCGGCGGCTGTGGCGGCGGCGGCGGCGGTGGTGGTGTTGGCGGTGGCGGTGGCGGCGGCTGTGGCGGCGGCGGCGGCGGTGGCGGTGTTGGCGGTGGCAGTGGCGGTGGCGGTGGCGGCGGCGGTCGCGCGGACACGCCCCTCGCCCCCGGCGCGCTCCAGGTGGTCGCCGCCGCGCCGGGGCACAAGACTGAACCCTGAGGCACGCCATGAACTCACATTGCTCGCCGACAGATGGAACTAGAAAGAGAATGCGACAAAATCGAAAAGTAAACTTCAAATGAACAGAAAAGGAAACTAACTTACGCCAGAAAGGCTCTGCCAGCAGAAGTTTTGTAGCATAGCAATGTAGCGTTTCATTTTCATTGACTATGTAAATTAATGGTACTCTAAAAGAACATTCTTTCTTGTTTTATTGGTAACTATAGCATTTTTTTGAAAATTCAGAGAGTTCAAAGAAAATTAGATCTGCGCCATTTTCAGCGTTCTTCGCTCTTTACGAGAAGAATAAAAAACTTAAAATTTAGAGACGAGAAAAAATAAATTACAAATTCCATTAACTTCAAGCATAAGATAAACAAAAATTACTCGTATTTCAAAAAATTATATTGCACTATCTTATTTAAAGATCTAATTTTTATAACATTTCATTTAAGAAGAAATCTCTATCATCTATATTGTACTTTTGCACTATTAATTTGTTGTAATTTTTTCAAATATGGAGGTTTGGAACCATTTTTGAGAAAACAAATGTTTAAAAATTGCTTATATTTCACGCATGAAAAAATTACTCAGTTTTTGAAAAGTTGCCGGCGATCAGTGGCACCGGACGGCAGGCTCACACTGGCGGCGGCTGTGGCGGGGGTGGCGGTCGCGGTGCCCCGCCCCTTGCCCCGGCCGCGCTCCAGGTGGTCGCCGCCGCGCCGGGGCACAAGACTGAACCCTGAGGCACGCCATTAACGTACATTGTGCGTTTCTCTGTAATTGTTTGCCTGGCTTGTAATGAATGTTTTCAGAGTCTCTGCAACAGAAAGAAGAGAACCGGTTCCCTTGTGGAATCGCTTGAAAGGTGGGACCAGATCGTGAAATGCGATAGACTCGTCTGCTAGGAGTGTATATTTTATCTTGATATTTAACGACACAGAATTAAACTTCAATGAGTTGGTATCTCTTATGTGTCAGTAACCAATTTCTGCGTATTTTAAATAATGAGAACAGGAAACAGATATCATAACTCTTGCAATGAGTGATCCACCCCGATGCCAATAGGAACATTCATCAATGTTTTCAACAAATGTCATTGTCTCGTCTTCAATTGTGGCTAAATATTATTTTATAATGGGCCTTTCTTTCGTGCCCGTGTTATAATTGTTTGTCGGAGATGTAAGTCCTCTTTCTTAAAAACATTGAAAATATTGTGCAACTTCGCTTTTTCAAATTACTTGGACATTTTCTATTTTCTTCCGTAGATATATTAACTCGCTGTTACTACTGATGTTATAAAATGTATAACATTTCTTCAATTTTTTTCTTTAAAATAGACATTTTTAGCACATGGGAATATCGTCCCACCAATGTCCTCTAGCAAGCTGGTTACTACCAGTCTTTCCTACTAGGTCTGCGACATGCATCATGTAGCAGAATTAGGGCGTATTTATAGTGGCGGCGAACTTTGTCAAACATTTTTGAAAATGCGAGTAATATCTTTAAATTTTGATGATTTATTATTGCAACGACTTATTCAGCAGTTCTGGGCGTTGTATGAGATGAATACAATAGCGACTTGCAGTGTTTCAAGGAAAAGGTTTAGTGTCTTCCACACCAGTTTGGCAGCTGCGTGCGACTTGCAACGGGTGCTTTTATCGTGTTGGAAGGAAGCGTTATTTTGAAATATTATTGCCTTCGGAACATAAAATTAAATCTACGAACACAGTGGAGGAAGATAAAAAATATTTGTAAATGTTAATATACTGGTTTGATCCATAATACACTGGACGTAATTAGATAAAAGCTAACACGCGAGTAAGCACATAACAAAACAAACGCGAGTTAAACTCATAGCTTTAGTTCACAATCCTAGCATTTGCGATTAGCGTTTGCGAGAGATATATTTAAAAAATGAATGCATTCTAACGAGAAAATCGCCCTGTGATTTCAACACCGTAACTTGTTGTTTTGGGAAAATCCCTACTATTCTTTAAATTAACCGCAATTATTCTTTTAAATTTATACAAGAAAAATGGTTTTACATGTTTATTTCTATTTTCATAAATAGAAAATACAAGAACAAAGCTCCCTGTCAAAATTTGTATGATAAAGATACTACTCTTAAAAATAATCATAAAAATGTCATGTGGGATTAAATATGTGGGTGTATCTTGTAATTTATTGTTATTTAAAATTTAAAATTATTTAATTTTTTAAATTTTTTTTGTTTTTTAAAATTGAGGGATTTTGAGTCATAGGCATTTGATACTATTGGTGATGTTAAATAAGATTGTCTTCTCTGACTTCGATATGATTGATCATTATTGCAGTTTTCATAAATGCTTTATTTTGTAGTTTTTTGAACGTTTTGGGTTTTTGTTTTGGGTTTGGGGTTTTTGAACTTCAACAATACGATCTCTAATTTTCGGCCGTAAAATCAGTTTTTAAGTTGCTTTTGAGCTACCAGTGAGCTCAAAAGCAATGATTTACCCGAAAATCGGGATGTCTGTGTGTATGGATGAATGAGTTATGTATAATGATCAGTTGACTACGAGAAGAAAATTGATAAATACGCCAGGAGTAAGATCTAGTTGTGCTGCTCGGATATATTCGCTAGTTGCGCTAGTTGTGCTTCAACGGAAATATTCGTTTTGGGGTCCCGCGATACCGAAAAAGTGTTGTTTTTCTTACGTTCGTCCGTCTGACTGTACGCCCGTCCGTCAGTCTGTGGACAACACTAGCTCCTAAACTATTCGTGGGAATTTTTCCAAAATGGATATTCCCTGGTCGATCTAGTTTGACTCGTAGCTCTGCAATTTGAAAAACATTCTTAAAATTTTGGGGATACATTATATGAAGTCCCTGAGACACTTTCAAAATTTTCTCAAAAATGGCTCCATTTTTTCTTCAAATTTATTGTAAGACATACATTTATAAAGATGACATCAGTCCGATTTTCTCTGTTCACTCTAAATTTTCGAGAATTGCAAAAGTTTGATTTTTCGGCCATTCCTGCAACAGAGTATTGAAGATTTTTTAAATAAAATTTGTTCTACATAACTAGATTTTTCGTTAACGTCATGCACATTTTTTAATTCAATAGTTTTCTCCAATTTCGAGTGAAATATGGGCAATGTTACGTATGGGTTTCGAAAATTGCTAAAGGTCAAATTTACTATATTTTCGAACCTGTACTATACCTCCAAAATTGAAGCCAGATATTTTTTTCTGAGATCGTCAATCCAACTGTAAGTTACACTATCATAAAAAATGCTCAGGTGTTTTATTTAAAATAAATATCCATTATATTTATGCACAAATATTTCCATAATCTTGGTCTGACTGGTAAATGTGTGTGAGATGTGGGTGCAATCTGTCTGTGTGTGTAATTGAGAAACTGACTCCCTACACTCAGAACAGTGATGCAAACACTATGGGCAAATATGTTGTGGTACAGGACCTAAATAGGCTATGCACTATATGGCATGTGCGAGGTTGCTCTTCGCGCGAAATGTCCCCAGAGGAGCAGGAGATACCAAGAGAGGTCTTGGAAGGTCTTTAAGACACGATAGATGGTAACTAGAAAGAAGATTAAACAAAATCTAAAAGCAAACTCTAACTGAAAAGAAGAAGAAAATAACTTATACAGAAAGTCTCTGCCAGCAGAAGTTTGTAGCATAGTGATGCAGAGTGTGATTTTAGTTTACCGTGTAAACTTGTGGTACTCCAACAGTACATTATTTTTCCATTATTGCTAACTTTCGCAATTTTTGAAAATTCAGAGTGTTCAAAGAAAATTAAACTTGCACCAGTTTAAGCGTCCTTTGCTATTTCCGAGAAAAATTATAAAATAAAAAGTTTAGAGTCGAGAGAAAATAAATCATAAATTCCATTAAGTTCACGCACAAAATTAACAAAAATTACTCGTATTTTCAAAACATTGTACTACATTACGTTATTTAAAGATCTAATTTTTATGCCATATCATTTAAGAAGAAATCTCTTTCATCTATGTTGTTCTTATCCGATATTAATTTTGTTGTATTTTTTAAAAATAAGTTTTAGAAACGTTTTTGAGAAAATAATTGTTTAAAAATTGCCTACATTTCACTCATAGAAAAATTACTCATATTTTTTGAAAAAATGTTCATAACCTTACTGAAAGAGCTGTATTTGAAAAACAGATATCATTAAATCAAAATTAAAATTTCATAATTCCATTAATGGAAAATTCTTGATTTTCAATATTGTATTTCTAGGAAGACGTCCCCCAAAAGCGGATTTTTTTAAAACAATTTTTATTCTAGCCCAGGAAAAGTTTAATCAAAAACTTTCAACCCATTTTTGAAAAAAAATTGAAAATGTTACGGATTCATGTTAAATACCCCCCCCCCAAAAAAAATCAAAATAAACACTTCAAACTCGTAGGTCATCGAGTTCGTTAAGAGCGATCGGGGAATATCAATTAAAACAAAATCGACTGAAAGGTTTAGTCGCTAGCGTTCATCACAGCAGGGCAGAGACTGATGGACAGGAACGTTTCGCGGTCAACCAATTTATCGGTGTCAAGGTCTCACAAAACATAAATTCTCAAAACGCAACTTGTTGGATGAAGTAATTTACTACACATTAGAATAAGATTTATCCACTTTCTCGATATCAGGACTGGGAGCGGTAATTCAGTGCATCAACTAATGTAACTGCAGCGCCTCTGACCGGGAGGTCCTAGGTTCAAGTTCTGACGGTGGCAGGATTTTCGACACTAGCTTGTCGAATTCCTACGCTGTCTGAGGTAGAATTCTAGAGGCCGGCTGCTCCGATCGGTAGTTTTCCGTGGTTTCTCCGATGATCACCAGGTGACTGCGGTGCAGTACCCTAACAAATGAGCAACGGACCACGCGCGATCTTTCCTTCCTCTTCCTTGTCCTATCCTCTCCCTATACACACACTTACACTAACATGCACTACACTACCACATATTCCGAGAGACCGGTCGGGAGCTTAGAGCGTGTCCCGACTGGGGCGGTGCCCCGCTGGTGGGAGAGTCCTGGTTAGGGGAAAACCCCACTAGCCGTAGGTCGGCGCCGGATCTCGCCATCCAGCGGGGTAAGTCACCGCCATCTCCCGAGAAAAAACATGCACTACACTAACGGAACTAACCAAAGCCGTTGACGCGCCCGGAAACACGAAAAAATCAATCAATCAATCGATATCAGGGCGACACAATACGAGTTTTTCTGTCGAAAAATCACCGAGTTTTGCCACAGCATTACAATACTTTCTATTTACAACGTAAATACGCAATATGAAAAAAGTAGAAGAAATTTCAAGAATGTGCGTGCTGGTTCGTGACGCAAATCCTAATAGTTTCTTTGTAGCCCACAAAACATGCATCATTCACTCGCATTCTCAGAATAGCTATTCCGATTGTACTTTTCAAACAGAATGGGCCCACGCCGGAAAGACAACAAAACACGGAGGAGATGGTGAGATAACGAAGCCATCTCTATGAATGTAGGCTATTTCGGTGATCGGGCGAGGGCGTTGACAGGGGATGGGCGGAGCCCTGTCGCCGCCAGCCAAAGGAGGGGGCCGCACAGTGGGCCCAGGGGCGATTTTCGCTTTTGCATGCATTCATTCATTTTGCTTTCATTCAATGCCTTTCATTCATTTAACAAAATAATTATGTAGCAATATAACTTTTTTTGGAAGGGAAATGTACTTTAGTGTTTACAGACAAACCAATGGTCCGTCTCAGCATTTGCTTAATGAATTAGTAGAAACTGAACTAAAAGCTGTAACTCTTGCATCATCGTTGATTGATTGATTTATTGATTTTTTCGTGTTTCCGGGCGCGTCAACTGTTTTGTTCATTAGTCCCGTTAGTGTAGTGCATGTTTGTTCTCGGGAGATGGCGGTGATCTTTCCCCGCTGCATGGGGAGATCCGGCGCCGACCTACCGTCGGCTAGTGGGGTTTCCCCCTAACCAGGACTCTCTCGCGGGGCACCGCCCCAGTCGGGACAAGCTCTAAGCTCCCGACCGGTCTCCCGGAATATGTGGTAGTGTAGTGCATGTTAGTGTAGTGTGTGTGTGTAAGGGGAGAGGATAGGACAAGGAAGTGGAAGGAAAGATCTTGAGTGGCCCGTTTGGTAGGGTACTGCTCCGCCATTCGCCTGGTGTTAATCGGAGAAACCACGGAAAACTACTGATCAGAGCAGCCGGCCGCTAGAGTTCTCCTCCAGACAGCGACTGAATTCGTCCTACCTGAAAAACTCGTGTCGAAAATCCTGCCACCGTCAGGACTCGAACCTAGGACCTCCCGGTCAGAGGCGCTGCAGTGACATTAGTTGATGCACTGAGCTACCACTCCCAGTTTTGTTCATTCTTTTAACAAAATAACTAAATAGCAATATACATTTTTTGGGGGGGAAGGGAAATGTACTTTAGTGTGTACAGACAAACCAATGGTTCATCTCAGCATTTGCTTAATGAATTAGTGGAAACTGTACTAAAAGCTGTAACTCTTGCATCATCGTCAATCATCTAATCAACCATTACGAAATTCATTTTTATGAAACGAATTCTATTAGTCTTTCATTTTCGATAACGATTTTGACGCAAGTTCGTAAACAAGGAACAATAAAAACTGCAGCATGTTGTAATAATAGTAGTAAGTTAGTTAGATTTTTCATGATGTGGCCGTTCCTTGTTGCTTATTCTAACATTTTTGGTATTCCAGAACGTCAACCTCTAGATTTACTGTCAATGTTTTTACTTCTTCCTCAACCTCTTTCCTGCCTTCCTTTCTTGATCTTTCTCTTTCTGAAACATATCCATACATTCATCAATGAATATTCAATCAACTGTTGATCAGTATTTCATCTTTTGAAATTCTCACCGCATAATTTTTTTGATTACATTACTACAAGAATCTCACATTTTTAGATACAATTATTTGTATCAATGTGTATTACTACAAATAAAACAATATGGAATTAACATCTAATTTTATATCATATTTTAATTTTTATTTGATTTCATTTAAGGTTCATTTAATGATAATAAAGGCCAGAATATTTTCCTTCTGCTTGTAGAGGAATCATATAGTACATCACAAAATATTACATCCCTTTTTGCAGCGACCTAAGGTATGAAGAACGATTTTTTTCTTTCACAGATTTATTGTTCTTATGTATTGTAATTCTATATGCTGCAACTGCTCTCAATTGAACATTATACCATTATTACTCTTGTAGTAAATGTCCATATTGGAAAATATTCATCAACTTTTCCATGTAAGTGATACACATTAAGATAGGAACATAATTTTTATATTTACCCAGCATGAGGAAATAATTGGTCAGGCGAGATTACTGATTGTAAAATTTGGTTGTCCCTTCCCATTTGCAGAATAGATTGTTCAGGCGTTATTGCAGGATATTGTGAAAGAAGAATATTATTAGTACGATTTATTGTTTTTTGAACGTGCATTTCAGCCTTTGTAATGTTCTTTCTTTGCACGGGAGATTGAAACACAAGAAAAGAGTGGATAGATGTCATTTGTTTATGGTGCGCGGACTTAAAAGCTTGATGTTACTCGTCGAGTTCTCAACCACAGTTTCCAATTACTTCATTTCCTGCCCACCAAGACAATCTGTTTACCGAGGTGCGCGTCGCGAGTCAAGTTACCGCATCCGCTGATGCTGCTTCTCTTCATCACGTCACTGCTAAAAGCCACCGTAGGCGAGTGCGTTCTAAAACTCCTCTAACATGAAAAATTTTATAATACAGTTGGTGGATGCCAGTTCCTACAATTTTGTCTCGCCTGCGAGAGGTTTGTAGAACGGTAGAACGTGTTCATGAGTTCTATATTTTGGGAAATTAATAGTTATTTTTTAACTGAATAAAGTAACGAGCGAATTCAATTTGTTACTAGCAGAATTTAATAGAAACGTTCTGTCAGTCAATATTGGCCATTTACGAAGCTCGTAAATCTCTAACAGCGGATTAGATAGATATTCCTTCCTGTTAATTGAACTTGGATATATTGAAATATTTGAAAATAGTTTTCTTTTTTCCTTCAGTTTCGAATTATCAGGATCCCCAGCACAATTATTACTTTTATTAGATTTATTATTATTATTATTATTATTATTATTATTATTAATAATAATAATAATAATAATAATAATAATAATTACATTTGACACTACAAGTTCTCACATTAATGGCATTAAAATGATATTGATGTTTACCTCATTACCTTGAGAATGAAAAGAAGACCCAAATTAAGTAGAATAAGATAAAATGAATAAATTAAAAAATCTCAGCATTTTATTTTTTATTACTGATAATTCTTTTTAAATTTTAGATGAAATCCTTTCATTCATTTATTTCTTTTAATATTTTCCATTTTAATGAATTAATAATACATTAATTTTACCACAAATAATACACTTGTAAAAAAGAATGACAAACTACTCCAGGATGGAACTTGGGTAAAAACATTTCATCGAAAGACACGAAAGACGCACCTGAGATACAAAACCCCTTTCTGGGGTTGAGACCCCCCCCACACACACACACACACACACACATTTCATTTTCTTTTATTTCTTGAAAATATTACTATTTTTCATAATCAAAAGAAAGAGCTAAGAGCCTAATTTTTGGTACCGATTGTGAAGCCCCCAGTTCACCTACGTAGGTGATTGAGAGTCAATTTGAAAGCTTGGGAAGCGGGTAAATCTTTACATAAGGTCCCAACAACTTATGTTGCCAGGAAATAAGAGGCTTCTCTAAGGTTTACTCTTTTACCTTTAAGGTTTACGATTGTGAAGACTCCAAACCACCTCGAAAGGTGGTTGAGGACGGATTTGAAAGCTTCAAGAGCGGTTTCATTTCTTCTCAGGATGACCGTCACGGGCATTTTATCTAATATTTCAAGAGTTTTGAAGACGTTCAATAGTTTTGTAGACTGTAGGCATTAAAGTCATCGTAAACCAGTATTCATTATGAACACAATTTTAATCATTCATGCAATAATTGTATTCCAACACAAAATTCTGCTGATCAAGCGCCGATTTCTCCGTCAAGCGCGCATTTTGGCTCGTTGCGACCCAGTGTAGTTGGCGCTCGGGGCCTGGGATCGGCGGATGGGAATAGAATGAATGGCTCGGCGGCGCGGGCCACCCGCCGGCGCCACGTGCCAAGAAGATAATACGCGGCGCCACTCTCTCAATGGGCGCTCGGAATAGCCTACTACTGCACCTGGCCAAAGGCGGCCGCAGCAGACCTCTGCGGAACCGCCCCCGCCCCCGCCCCCACCCCCGCCACCGCCCCGCCCCCGCCCCCGCCCGCGGCGCCAGGGGCGTTGCGAGGGTTAGTTTTAAAACATCGATATTTTCCACCAGATGTATTAACAAGGGTATTTTGTTTTCGATTTGTTTTTAGATTATTATATGTTTCCAGAAGCATCGATGTTTTAAAAAAATGTATTATCTTCGAATGATTGATTTTTTCGTGTTTCCGGGCGCGTCAACCCCTTTGGTAATTATTCTCGTTAGTGTAGTGTATATTTTTTCTCGGGAGATGGCGGTGATCTTCCCCCGCTGGATGGCGAGATCCGGCACCGACATACCGTCGGCTAGTGGGGTTTCCCCCTAAACAGGACTCTCCCACCAGCCACCACTCCAGCCGGGACAAGCTCTAAGCTCCCGACCGGTCTCCCGGAATATGTTGTTGTGTAGTGCATGTTAGTGTGCGTGTAAGGGGAGAGGATAGGATAAGGAAGAGGAAGGACAGATCGCGCGCGATCCGTGGCCCGTTCGGTGGGGTACTGCTCCGGCATTCGCCTGGTGTTGATCGGAGAAACCACGGAAAACTACCCATCAGAGCAGCCGGCCTCTAGAATTCTCCTCCAAACAGCGACTGAATTCGACCTAGTTGAAAAGCTAGTGTCGAAAATCCTGCCGCCGTCAGGACTCGGACCTAGGACCTCCCGCTCAGAGGCGCTGCAGTGACATCAGTTGATGCACTGAGCTACCGCTCCCGGTTATTATCTTCGATGATTTTGTACGTGGTAATAACGTTAAACTGCATTTTGAACCTTGTCTATATAGAATATTGTTTAGAAAATGAAGATGACAGGGTCCTTTAAGGCAGAATATACTTTAAACTAATATTTGCGTATTATGTATATAAGATAAAGGATGTTTTACTTCGATGATTTATGAAAGTGAAAAAATAGAATAATAGCAAAACATGATTCCCTTGCTTTTTTTATATCCTTCTTTAAATTCGAAAAATATATTGCTTATGGATGACCAAACATTAAAATATTCCGGTATTTCATTTAAGAACTGTAATTAAACATGGAAACAAGATGGGACAATACGTGTCTGTTTCATCACGATTTTAAAACATCGATGTTTTCATCGTCATCTAAAACCTTTTAATGTATCGAAATATCGATGTTTTGATACAATTTGCCATCACTACTTGGGGGAGCGGCTCGCTCGAGAAGCACTTTTTAGAGAAAGGTGCCGCACGGGACGGCCAACTTGTCATGAGATACTACAACTGCCTGCAGCTTTTAGATGTGAATGGTGGACTGCAACATAGAATTTGGATTTTCACATATCATTTTACATTTGGGGTGTTTCCAAGTAGTTAGTCAATCAACATTTAGAATATTAATATTCATTTCACGTATCTTTTCGATAAAGTGATGACTTTTTTTTAATTTCCTTCAAACTCAATCATCCATTTAAGTGTTTTGACATTATCAGTTTTTGATTGATGGATTGATTGATTGTCGGTGATTTCGGGCGTGACAACTACTGAGGTCATTAATCCTGTAAGTGTAGTATTTTTTTTCGTCGGGGCTGACGGTGATCTTCCCCCACTATATGGCGAGACCTGGCGCCGACCTACCCTCGACTAGCAGGTTTTTCCCATACCAAGTATCTCCCACCAACGGGGCACCGCTCCAGCCGGGTCAAGTTCTAAGTCCCCCACCGGTCTTCCGGAATGTGTGGTAGTGAGTGTATGTTAGTGTAAGTGGGTGTGTAAGGGATGAGGATAGGACAATGAAGAGGAAGGGAAGATCGCGCGCGGTGCGTTGCTCGTTTGTTAGGGTACTGCTCCGACATTCGCCTGGTGTTGATCGAAAAAAATACGGAAAACTACCGATCAGAGCAGCCGGCTGCTAAAATTCTCCTTTAGACAGCGACTGAATTCGACCTAGCTGAAAACCTAGTGTCGAAAATCCTACCGCCATCCGGACGCGAAACAAGACCTCCCAGTCAGAGACATCGCAGTGACATCAATTGATGCACTGAACCACTGCTTCCGGTTTATCGGTTATTGTTGTACGAATTAACAGTTGTGTAGGTTGTCAGCTTCCCAGTTCGTTCATTTAAGCGAGTCAGAATAAACTGATTTCCAAGTCCGTTATAATTAACAAATTGTACAGACAGAAAACAACTAACGCCATTTTGATAAGTAAAATTTTCCTACATCAAATGGATATTTTCAACGATTTTAATTTTTAAAGTTCGCTCTATGGTTGGTCATGCTTCGGGTTTCCTAATTTATCAATCCGGTTCTGCGTTCCCCGCTGATATGCACAGGGCCGGCGATTAGTGTCAAGTCCGAGTGGGTAGTTGACCCTCTCCCACCATCTCCCACCGAAAATGTATTTAAAAAAATGGTATATGAAGGGAAAAAACAAAACATAACTTTTTCAAATTGACGGGTTTGTAATTAAACTGTTATTACGTTTATTTTATGTAAATTCATCAGTTCATTTTTCAAATAGAAAAACATCGCTGCGCTTTGCATTTTTTCTATATAAACTCATTTAAAAATTTTTGCAAATCCATTTTGTCTGTCATGTCGTTATAAACATATATATTCGCAATACTTTCGATCCGATCTTGCTACACAGTTGATCGAATATACGTTTTGAGTCGACCCAACACCGAGAAACTTTTTTAATTTCTGGAAATGAATAATGAATTAACTTATTTTATTATTTTACGTGGCGAGACTCAGGCCATGAGGCCTGCTCTTCCGTCTGACCACGCAAATTTCGTTACGCTCCTTTCATCTGCTAGGGAAGAAAGAAGGTATTATTTGGGTGACGGAGCAGGCAATTTGAATTTGAAATCGACGTTTGTGGAATATTTCTCTCGCCCCAAGTTCCGAATGGGGATTTTACCCACTCTGAATGTTTCGTGTGGTTCCCATCACATCCACATTATCCTCCGGGCCTGGATATGTAATCAACGTCGCTACCTTGCCTTCGCCACTAGCACCGCCTTCGCCATCGCTTCCACCACCGTCTCCTCCCCGCTTTCCACCGCCACCTGCTCCTGCTTCCTCGCTTACGGCTTGACCCTTGTTCGCGCACCAGACAAACGCATGAAAATGCTTGTTATTGACCGTGCCAGATGTTCAGTGGACCGACATGCAAAGCACGCAAAAAAACCTCTTCCCCTTCGGAGCGCTTTTTCGGCCAGTCCTTTCGGTCACGCGTAGTGGGTAGCATGGGTGATCTGGCAGTCTTTGAGACATTCTCGGTGGAGAATTTAATGTGGAGTGTGTAATGTTTTAAGATAATACAATAATTTTGAATGCACAATTAACTTATATTCATGAATAATTCAAATATCATGTTTTGTATTTACTAATCCAATGAGAACAATGCAGAGTTGATCTGTACAGAAGTAACTTCACTTTTAATTTTCTGTAAATACTACCACAAACATCCTACCTTTCAGATGGAGCTTTCTGTAACTAGACCGTACTTTCGATAATAAATACACGCAATAAACAGATCTAAGAGGAGAATAAGAAGAAGGAATTGAAACGCCATTTATATTAAATAAATTGGTCCACGTTCTCGAAATTTCGACGCAGACTAATTTAACACGAATTATATTATATTCTTGAATAACATCTGCATCATAAGAATATGTAGGATGGTTTTTTAATAAACTTTATATTAACTAGATGTACTAGTTATTAAAACAGGTAACAGGTGGATCCCATAATGTTATATGTGTAGAAAACAATTTCGGGGTCACATACAACACTAAGATTCCTACGAGTAAAAAGCAGTTTAATACTACACAGCAAGACAGATTCAATGGTAAAACTTCAGAAGTCACAACATCTCAAGGAAATGTGAAGTGCGATAAAAATGTTTCAAAAAACTCTGAGGCATCATTGCACTCAAAACTCGTCCTTGTAGTAGAATACCAACGTATATATACACCGTCCTTTTTTCTCCGTGCTGACCACTCTTACCACCATGTCGACATTTTCTTTCACTTTAACGACGGCGTAAAATATGTCGAAGAGCCCGAGAATAGAAGCATGCACTGTAAAAATAACAGTGCAGAACGACCGACCCTGAGGAATCCGACCATCAGCTGAGAATATGTGCATCTGGAGAGCGAGGAGAATCTAATTATACTCCGACAGAGATTAACGGCGTGCAAGTGACGCCTTGTCGCAGACCAATCTATTTCCTCAGCAGCAGTTGTTTCACTTATGTAAGGCATTTTGTGTCTCACATGTGTGTGGTATTTTACATTAGTGCCACGCCACTGGCATATAAATGCTTGTTTATTAGTACCCTTTCAATGTGATGTCATCTATTTCAATGTTTAAAGTCGATTCGATCTCAAGAAGTAATTTAATTTTAACATAGAATTTATCATAAAGTGTTTTTAAGGAATTTTCTAGCGATCATTCATGATTTTTTCCGGTAGATATTTAAATAAAATACATCATCACACAAAGTTTATTAAATTATTTAGAGAGGTTACAAAAAAACACACTCCAATTTTCAAGTAAGAATGGTGATAACGGGAATTTTGGCTGATTTATCCCACGTTCATCTTAAAACTATAAGAGGAATGTTGGATAAATCAGGAAGTGTGAGTAGAGACACGCCGTTTTTTAGTCAGGTTCATGTCGTTAAATTCCTTCCTTTTAATGTCATGTTCGTACTCGTATTAACCGTAAATAGTTTTTCATGACACTTTGACCAACATCACCTGGAGGTGTTGCTTTGTAACGACCACATGCATATTCAAATTTGTGAAAAATATAAATACAAAATACTACCTTTCCAAGTCTTTATGCTACGAGATATTTAGACTTTCTTAGATATTTACATTTCGTAATTTTATTATTTTTAAGAATAAATGAAAGGTATTGGAAAGTATTCTTTGACGTGTCATCTGTTAAGGAGTTTTACTATATACACTTATACGAAATACATGTCACGAAAACTGTTAGTTCTTGAAGAATGGTGTCAATCGAGTAAACCTCGAAATAACATGTAGGGTAAACCGGGAAATGTTAAAAGAAATCTTGTGGCGTTATTTGGCATTTGTGTGGACGAAAATAAAAAAATAAAAAAATAAATTAAAGTCCCCTAATTTGGAATGCGTTCGTAATGTGAAATATCGAAGTATCGGTCCTGTATTGCGCTGACATCTCGAGACAAAATTTGAACGAGCGTAGATAGTGTTTTTTGAGTTGAATCTCTTGAGTGAAGTGACAGAGTTTTTTGTTGTAGACGAAAGTTGTAGACGAAAAAGAAAACTATTCCACATTCGGGACGCTATTAATGGCACATTCCAAAAATAATTATATAATTAGAGCATTTATTTCATCCTTTTGAGACATCATGCCAAGCAACAATGAGAAACTAGAGCTGCTTCTACAACACACACTTTTTCGCATTAATTACACATTTTTACTTTTTTGTATACGTACTGCGTAGTATCTATGGAGAATGTAGTATGTAATATAGAGAAAGTTATGTAATACTGTGGAAAATTGAATACAATGGAAATACGCGTTTTGGGGTCCTCTCGTACCAAAAAATGTACTTTTTCAAAAAGTCCATGCGTTCCTCTGTCCATATTTTCAAAAATTGTTCATAATCTTATTTAAAAACATTTTTAGGGCAGATTTCATTAAGGAAAATTTTCAATCATCAATATTGCATTTTTGTTGCAATTTTCAAAAATACAGAGAGTTTACCGAAAATTAAATTTGTGCCATTTATAAGCGTACTTGCTCTTCTATCCGAAAAAAGAAAACAATTTTGAGCGATTTTTGAGAAAATAATTGTTTAATAATTTCGTATATTTAACGCGTCATTACGCAAAAACTTCTCGCAATTCCGAAAAAGTGGTGTGGAATCCTAGCAAACAACGGCGGAAGTGTTTCGCACGTCCCACACGCACCAGCAGTGGGCGATATTTGTCAAGCAATTGAAAGAAATCCTATTTCTCATATTTTATTTTAATCTCAAACAGGGATTAAATAATTATTCTGGTGAGGACTGGATGGCTGCCGCCCTGCACCTCACCCCCACTAGCCGCCACTCAGAATATGCCTTAATTTCTATCCCCTAATGCTCATACAACTTCTCTGGAAGTCACAAGAAGATTCATATACTCGTGCGGCTGTGTGTACCATAGAGCCGCCTACATGTTTCTTAAAACGCTCATGAATCTCTTCATTGTTGCCGACGCTCTGTTGGGGGGGGTTGTTGGGCCAATAATGAAGTGCTGTCTCGAGGTAACTCCACCAGACGGAGGAGCCAGGGAGCAGGTTTGCTTGCAAGGGCAAAGCCGCTCTGAATAACGCGCCCTTTAATCCACTTCCAGGCACATTCAGATACAAAACGTCCTGACCACAAATGCAATAATGAAGAAAACTGTTCGAATGATCCATGTCCAACTGTCTCCTGTAAGAGACACACGTACCATTCACATCGTGACCCTTATGGAGCAGCCCAACTCGTTCAGTGTTCTAAAATCATACCAATTATATCATGGATTATTCCCAAAGCATCAAATTTCTTTATCAACTCTTTCACGTAAGTATTGATAAGGCTTGGAACAAGCTTCCCAAAAACTTTAAATTCAGCATTGCGTATTGTAATTATTGCGTATTGTAATTATTAATTGGGTTACGAAATTGAAATATGCTCTTTGTTTATTGAATTATGTTTTGTTCATTGCAGTTACTTTTGTTAATTTCAATAGGCAAAGTCTGTTTCTACGTAAATTTAATTCTTGAATTTTTAGTTCCTCGATTCATGTTTAAGTAAATGTAGGAGTGTAAACTTAGATCTGAGTCTCGCCACTCAATGAAAGTATTAACATTGTTGTTATAATTATTATTACCATCATTATTATCATCACCATGGATCAACTGCAGCATGTCTTGTCAACACCCTGAACGGGTCTGGACTCCATTAGCTTCGCACGATACAGTTCGTCCCGCATCCTCCGGCGGCCGGTCGACTGGTGGCGCCTCGCCGCGGCGGAGGCCTGCAACGGAGGAGGTTGTGGAGCGAAGGGAGGTGGGAGGCCGACGGTCATCGCGCTGGAGCCCTAATGCTCTTACTACCTTGTAAAAGGACTTTGTCAAAAATGTTTTATCGAAGAAAATAGGACAGTGCAGTTGCTCATATTTTACAAAAGATGTCTTTTATCGAAGAACACTGATATAATGTAACCTGAAATGTTTTATGGCAATGTTTTATCATATACTTGGTATCATGTCGTCCACTTGCGGTAAGTTTTAATTGCAGAGTATGAACAGTTAGAATGTTTATGCAATACATGAGGATTATAAAAATAAAGCGAAACGAATTGATGCGTATGGCACAGTTTTTCGAAAGTGCAAAATGGGGGGCATGGAAAATGTTCATTTCAGTAAATTAAACAAAAACTTTAAAATCAGAAAAACTGCTTTGCAACAAAAGAAATCGAATGTTGACTCGCTCATTGTTAGGTCATCGGGTCTTTAGTTCGAAGTTCATTAATTAAAGACAAAACCATAAGTGATTATCGATATAGTGTATAAACGAGAAGTGTAGATCACGGGATTTCGTATGAGTGAATTAAGAATTGACACAATCAATTTGTCGAATGTTATTTTTTCGGAATACAACCCTCTCTCCCAACCTCAGGGCTTACTAAAAGATTCTCAGATGGTTACAACCTCTTGTCATCAATCAATTAAAGTCACGTTTCGCGACAAAAAGTGGCGCGTTAGCAGGCGGTCTGAGAATAAGGAAAGAAAACTACATTTAACTAGTGGTGTTTCAACAGCACATACTTTCTCGCATTGTTTCTAAATTTGCACATTTTGAAAATTCAGGGAGTTCAACGAATATAAGACCTGTGCTATTCTTGAAAGTGTTCCTTGCTCTATTCGAGTAAGTGTGTGTGTGTGTGTGTGTGTGTGTGTGTGTGTGTGTGTGTGTGTGTGTGTGGAGAGAGAGGAGGAAATGGAGGAGTTTTAGAGAAAATGTTTTTAATAAATTGCATTAGTTTCAAGCACAAATTACTCGTTGTTTTAAAAATTATACATGACCTTCATTAAAGAGCTATTTTTTTAGAACAGTTTTAGTTTAAGACAAAAATCTTTATCTTCAATTTGGTAGTTGTGAAATGTTACTTTTTTGCAGTTTTGAAAATACAGTGTTCACCGGAAATTAGTCTAGCACCATTTTTTTACCGTCATTTCATACATATGAGGAGAAAATGTAAATAAAAATCCTCATCCAAAATTTCGCGAAAACTACTAACATTTTTTAAAAAATATACATGACCTGATTTTAAGATCTCTCTTTAACAAACACATTTCATTCAGAATTTTTTCAGTACTCTAGTTTTAGAAAGGCGACGAAAAAATTTAACTTTTGGAATTTTTGAAAAATTAGGGATTTCAATGAAAATGAGATTTCCACCATTCTCATAAGCGTCTTCTACGCTATCAGAAAACATTTAATCAAAAAGTTTTGACTTTTTTTTAATGTTGAAATTTTCGAAATTGATTTGTGTAAAGTACCCTCCAAAATCAAAATATTGATTTCAAATTCAAGGCCCCGCCACATCAGCCAGGTCGTTTGGGAAATATAAATTTTGGAGAAAATCGGCTGAATGGTTTAAGCACTGGTGCTGACCACAGACCGATAGACGTACGTACAGACAGACAGACAGACATTTTGTCATCAATCGATTTCTCTGTTTCAAGGTCCCACAAAACATGGACAATGACTACACAATGTGTTAGAGGAAGTAATATACAGGAACAAGATTTATCCAGTTTCTCCTTATCAGGGTTTGACGATAAGAGTTTGTTTTTTTTTCGAAAATTTGCTCTTTTCATTTTCATTCGCTCACGGTTACATTACTTTCTCTTCTTAAATAGTACTGAAGCGCGGGAAACTAAAATCACAAACTGGTAAACATACAAATAAAAAACAATGGAAATAACTCTAAACGATCCTTTTCTAAGATCAACCACCAGCATCGAAATCAGAAAACCAAAATTCCATAATCAGTTCTGAATCTTCTCTGGTTCCGCATGTTAATTTCCTTGATATCCCTTGAACTGTGTCTCTTGCATACATTCTCTCCAACACACCTACGTTTCTTTTAACCACTCTTTTCTCTTTAAGACTGCCTTCAATTCCTCTTATATTTTACCTTATTTAATTATCTTATTTTCCTCTCGATTATCTCATTTTTAATAATAATAATAATAATAATAAGAAGAAGAAGAAGAAGAAGAAGAAGAAGAAGAAGAAGAAGAAGAAGAAGAAAAGTATTGGGGGAAACCTGGATGAAAGGAGAATTGAGGCTTGTAAAATGAGATTTTTAAGATACGTGGCCGGATACACATTGATGGACAAGAGGACAAGTGATGACATTCGAGCAGAATTAAAGATGCCCAATAGGTTAGAATCAATAAAACAATACCAACTGAGATGCAACATAATGAGCGTATGCCAAAAATGACTAAAACAATAAAGCAATATATACTGAAAGGAAGATCGTGTGGAGATGTGAGAAATGTCGAAATTAGTTCTGAGATGGACCGGGTCAGAAGGTTAAATCCCCGAAGAAGAAAAAGAAGAAGAAGAAGAAGAGGAAGAAAGTGATGATGAAGATAATTGTTCTCACATATAGTTATGCCTTTTGAAACAAAGTGAATGAAATCAAATATGGGCATTTGTCTTTAAAGGACTTCAATTTAATGAAATTTTAAAAGAATGTTATTAAGCTTCATGATAAAAAATTGTAAGACATAGAATTCAGACTAATAGTACGAAATTATATAAGTGTAGAAACCAATTTATCGCCAAGATTAATCGTAGTACAGCTCTCAGTAAGACAATTTGCTTGTACTACGAAGTAAGAATATCCAAAACAAAATTGGAACTGACATTATTTGGAAAATGACGGAATGTGATAATTCATTGCTGATAATGCACGCATCAATTTGAAATTAATGGGACCACAAATTCTGGCAGATCAAAAATGCATTCTTTTAGTTTTTTAAAGACGTTAATAAACGGAACCTCGGTAAAAGATTTTCCCAAAAATCATATTTTCATTTGTATGCGGAACACTCGCAATGTGTCACTTTCAAACTCCTGAATTTTTGTAGAATGAAGAAGTCAAGAATGTCTTTGTAAAGAAAAATCATATTCCGAATTAAACGATTGAATAGAACTGTTGTAATGAAATACCTCATTAAAAATTAGTTATGATCGTTTAACAGTGATGTCATCTCAAACAATGAGAAATTCTTCGGATATATCTTGAAATATTGACAAAGCCCCTAAATTACTATTCACATGAAAGTAGATTGTTTACGGTTAAAATCCATACTCTAATTCGCGAATCAGCCGATTAATTAACACATTATCCAGGCCAGTCGTCGCCAAATTTATGAAGCTTCTGAGCAACCGCACAATTTTTTAAATCCTCCTTTGAACTTCCAAAAGAAATACAAATAAATAAAAAAATAATAAGAACTTGTAAGCAAGCAGCTGTTCTCGTGAGTCATCTCTCTATGCTCAGTGGAGCAACTCTCAGGTTAGCTGCTTGGCTGTCCGGGAGACGCAGTGTCCTAGGCACAGGGGCCAACTTTCGGCCACCATTCTGTGGCCTTCCTCAGGGCGAAATGCATTTAGCAGCTACTGACTCCGACCGCGGAAGCCTACGCTCTTCACTCTCAAGTTCGCCTAACTGAGCGTGACAACACCAAAAATTTTCCTGCGACTACTAGTAGCTCGCGAGCGTCGTTTTGACAATATCTGAACCAGACGTTTGGGTAAAGATGTATGAATGACGATGAACAGATAATTTCATATATCATTCGGCTAATTCTTAGTCGCAGTGCACTGGTTATCGGAAGGTGATCGTCCGAGAACGAGACCTCTTATGTGTACGCGAGAGAAACTTTGGCATAATATTGGATTTGATTCTATGTATTGCACAGAGTCAACTTTGTTTTATTTAAATCACGAAAGTCGGAGACGCCGTTCCAACTCGGAAATGCGTACAGAAGCGTCAATAAAAATATGAAGTGGGGTTAGCTTTCGTGGTTTCGTGTAAGTAAAAATTTACGACCGAAAGAATGGAACACTGAACTACACACATCTCTCACTAACCTTAGAACTTCCCACTAGCAGTCTAATTCCTGTATTCATATAAAATCTGCTATAATCATCACTGTAACGTCGTTCACCTAGTACTTAGTACCTGATTGATTGATTTTTTTGTTTCCGGGGGCGCTGCTTTCAACTACTTTGGTCATTAGTCCTGTTAGTGTAGTGCATGTTTTTTCTCGGGAGATGGCGGTGATCTTCCCCCGCTGGATGGTGAGATCCGGCGCCGACCTACCGTCGGCCAGTGGGGTTTCCCCCTAACCAGGACTCTCTCCCTCCAGCGGGGCACCGAACAAGCCAGGACAAGCTCTAAGCTCCTGGCCGGTCTCCCGGAATATGTGGTAGTGTAGTGCATGTTAGTGGGAGTGTGTGTGTAAGGGAAGAGGAGAGGACTAGGAAGAGGAAGGAAAAATCGCGCGCGGTCCGTGGCCCGTTTGGTAGGGTGCTGCTCCGGCATTCGCCTGGTATTCATCGGAGAAAACTACCGATCAGAGCAGCCGGTCGCTAGAATTACTTAGTGTCGGGGTCCTGGTGTTGTCTAAAGTACATTTCATCCTGCTTAAGTCCCCAACTGCCTTCGAAACTGTGTCTACTCCGAACTTAATCTACCCATTTTGATAATGTGAATATTAACCAGCCAATTCGGGAATTATCCAGGTTCGGACATTAGCCAAAACATAAATACATATAGAGTAATATTTTGAAGATTTTAATAAACGTATTCCAAACTCCTAAAATTGTAAATGTTGTTATCTTGCATCCTAGAACGATCGGTTCTCGATGTGTTCGTTTTGGGACGCCATATATTCCATTTTTCAGTACAAAAAGATGTCTAAAGTAACCACTAATTATTGGGGCTCGTTGCAGCTGGCGCCGCACCTGGACCCTGTATTTGGAAGCATTTTACTGGACCCCTGCCTTTTTATACTTTCTTTTTGGACATCTATACACACCGCCTTTGGAAGATTTTTATTGGAGACTGGAGTTTTGAAGATGTTTTTGTACTGGACCTCACATACTTTCTTTTTGGACACCTATACACCTCGCCTTTGGAAGATTTTTATTGGAGACTTGCTTTTTGAAGATTTTTTTTGTACTGGACCTCACATACTTTCTTTTTGGATACCTATACACCCCGTCTTTGGAAGATTTTTATTGGAGACTTGCTTTTTGAAGATTTTTTTTGTACTGGACCTCACATACTTTCTTTTTGGACACCTATACACCCCGCCTTTTGGAAGATTTTTATTGGAGACTGGCGTTTTGAAGATTTTTTTGTACTGGACCTCTCATACTTTCTTTTTGGACACCTATATACCCCGCCTTTGGAAGATTTTTTATTGAAGACCTGCTTTTTGAAGATTTTTGTACTGAACCCCACATTTTTCTACTTTACATTTGGACATCGTCTGCACCCCGTTTTGGAAGTTTTTTTATTGGATACAGTTTTTGCTACTTTTTGAAGACTTTTATACTGGACCCCACATTTTTAAACTTTCTTTTTGGACACCTGTATACTCCACTTTTGGAAGACTTTTATTGGAGACCTGATTTTACCTGCTTTTGAAGATTTTTTTATACTGGACCCACATTTTTATACTTTCTATTCGGACACCGTCTATACTCCGTTTTTGGAAGATTTTTATTTGGTTACCTACATTTACCTCGCTGTTTTACCATCCTGATGGCCTTTGAAAGGTTAGTATTGATGTGTAAATTGTCTGTATCTTCTATGTAAAATATATCAATGCCGATTTGTAATGTTATGAAATAAAAATTAATGTAATTTAGAACAATTCTTCATTAAATACACTTTACAATTCCTATGTGTTTACTAATTGTACTTTAGATATATTCAAGCTATTATTATAATGCAGTACAAAAAGCATTTGATATATTTTAAATAGAATAATATTGGTAACGAAATTGGAAACTTCATTGGTAACAAAAATGTAATGATACTGATAACTAAAAAAAATTAAAATAAATTAAAATCATCTTATGAATAATGTCTTAAAATGCATATTTAAAGGGTCATTATAGTCATTTATGTATCGAGGGCGTTAAGTAGATGTTTTTGCCCCGAGGGCGACTTCCAAACCCGAGGGGCTGTGGTCCGAGGGAAAGTTGCCTGAGGGAAAAAACATCTAGTAACGCCCGGAGTGCACACAAAACTTTATGGTTTACTAGTTCGTTGCTTAATCAAACGATAATTTGAAACATTTTATAATTGTCCTTGCGTCTAAAGTGAAGACATTCATTGTAATAGTCATTTTTCAATATGACGTGAAATAAACAAAACAGTGTGTATCTAATTACTATTGCATAATCATTATTGGATTGATTTGTTCGTACGAAATGAAAGAATGTTGTGAAGTTCCTGCAAAAATTCTCGCAAAAGCTAACAAACCTACGGACAGTGGTTTCCAGTAAAATCTTGAGAAATATATGAAAATGTTTATGGTGTATTTGAGAATTATAATAGTGTGAATAAGTGCAAATTACGTTGATGATAGGGTACTTTTAGGTTATTTTCTTCTATTGCCAAAAGTTATTTAGAACATGCCATAACACCAAAAAATAACATTACGAGGATGTTAGTCGATGTGCCTTCCTTATACATCTAATTACTATTACCAGTACTGCTAGTCAAGAAGAATATATGGCTCTAAAAAAGGTAATACGTAACAGTGAAATATGAGTGACTGATGGCAATTATAAATTCACGGGAAGAAACCAAAATTGCAATTTTCATACCAGTTAAGCAAAATAAGGTTTATAACGAATTATTTAACTTATTTGAGCATATCGCCATTTATTTATTGTATTTGCTTACATCTTTACTTTAAAAAATCGTATTCATAAAAATTTTGTGTGTGTTGTGTTGATATTAGAGCGGGCCAAATAGTATTCAAAAGGCAGGAGGGCATAAAGAATCAGGCAAGGCACACCCACAAAATGAACGCAAGCATGAGGTCTATTGTGAATTACATTTTAAAGTTTAATATGTATTTTCAGACGATTATTCACATAATTACTTAGCATCGCTGTTTATAAGTCAAAGTTTTCAGTATCGAAGTCCGTTAGTCCGAAGTCAAAAGTGTACGTTAATTTGGGAATCAACCTAAATTTAAACAGTAGTTAATAGTTAATAAGTAAATAGTTAATTTGGTATTTCATTACAACAGACAGTAAGTGAATTAAAATACTTCAATTATTATGTTTTAAACGACTTCATTAACAAAAGTGATGGGTTATACGACTTAAACCCCGCAAATTGAAGATATATCTGGGAAGCTCTTTTTCTACTTTAAAATAACATACTTTTAATGCTCCTTCAATTATATAATTTATGAGTTTTCCATTACTAAGCTGTGCAAGAGGAATTGGTGGCATTTATCCGAAAGTACTGTACACGAATTTCGCGCTGCGTCTCACGACTGAAAGTATAGACTTTTTACATTCGGGTTCTGGATTTTAATTTCCAGCGGTCCATGTGAAATTAATAGCGGACAATGCGAACTCTCAGCAGGTTTTCTGGGGGTACTCCCACTTTTCCTGTCTATAATCTCACAATTGTACCATTGTTGTTCAAATAACTCCTCCATCAAAACCTTTCATCTCGGATAATGCCGAAAAGTCTAGGAAGTGTTAGTCAAAGATTTTTACCTAAAATAATAAGCTAATTCCTCATTTTACATTCTCAGGGAATATTTACGGAAGTACCTCTAAACATGTGAGAACGGTAACATAAATTTCTCTTTGGAAAGGAAGAAGAAGCAACGTTCAAATGATGTTTCAGTCAAGTCAGAACACACACAAAGTCAGAGGTCTTGTTATAAGTTGGCACAATAAAAACACTATTTGCAAATATTGGGGAAAGTTAGATAATTCAACTAGGTACTTCAGGTGTTGCAAAAGACACTTTACGAATAATTTACTGTAAAACTAGTGGTGCAACAGCATCACATACTTTCTCGCATTATTTTTAATTTCTCATTTTCGAAAATTCAGAAAATTCAACGAAAAAGAGACTTGCGCCATTCTTTTAAGTGTTCCTTGTTCAATCCGTGAAAAAACTCGAAAAAACAAATTGGAACGTTTTTTGATAATGTTTTTTTATAAATTGCATTAATTTCAAACAGAAATTACGCGATTACTAGTTTGTTTGTTTTTTTTTTTTCAAAATGATGAATGGTCTCAGCTCATAAAAATGATCTTTTTCATGAGCTGAGTTTTTAAAAGACTTTGTTTTAGGCAAACATCTCTGTTTTCAATTTTGGCGTTTTGAAATGTTAACTTGTTACTATTTTCGAAGTTACTGAGCGTTCGCCGGTAATGAGTCTTAGCACCAATTTTTTATCGTCCTTTCATAGATACGAGGAGAAAATGTAAAGAAAAAATTGGAACCGTTTTGTGTGTTTAAACATTGTTTAAAAAATTACTATATTTCGAGCAAAATTACGCGCAAACGACTCATATTTTTGAAAAATTATTCATGACCTTATTTCAATATGTCTTTGCAAAACATTGTTTTCAAGAGAAATCTATATCTTCAATATTGTAGGAGTAGGAAGACGCTGAAAAAATTTGAACTTTTGCAATTTTCGAAAATTCAGAGATTTCAATGAAAATGAGACCTGCACCATGCTCATAAGCGTCTTTTACGCTATCCGATGATAAAGTTTAATCAAAAAATTTGTAGCCATTTTTGAGAAAATTTTGAAACTTTTCGAGGTTTCATGTAAAGTACTCAAAAAAAATCAAAATGTCCGTTTCAAACTCAGAGGACTTTGAAATGACCCTTCCTTCAAAATGACAGCGGAATAACAATTCTGGAGAAAATCTGTTGAACACTTTTGGAGCTAAGGGGTTGACCTGAGAGATTGAGCGACGGAGAGATTGACAGACGAACAGACGTATAGATGGACAGATGGACGGGATGGGACGCGACGGGACGCGACGGGACGTGACGGGACGGGGCAGACGAATGGCGGACTGATGGACAAACGGACAAACATTTTCCCTTCGATCGATTTTGCGGTATCAAGGACCCGCAAAATATGGATGACACAACGTGTTAGAGGAAGTAATTTACTGTATATAGGAACAAGATTTGTACCTTTTTTCTCACCAGGACCCGGCAATAAGAGTTTTTCAATCGAAAATTGCCGGAGCAGTTCTCTAACAAACGGGCCACGAACCACCCGCGATTTCCTTGCCGTCTCCTTCCTCTTCCTATCCTCACCTCTTACACACACACATGCACTACCATACATTTCGGGAGACCAGTCCAGGGTTAAAAGCTTGTTCTACGGTCGGTGCCTCGGTAGTGGGAGATACCTGGTGGGAGAAAACCCACAAGCTGACGTGTAGTCGGCACCGGATCTCACTATCCAGTGGGGTAAGACCACAACCACCTCCCGTGGTAAAAATGGGAGATGCACCATACTTATGGCACAAATGACCATTGCAGTTGACGCCCGTTAACACGAAATATCATTGAATCAACCCAGCATCGTTTCTGAAAATATGAGGTTTTCAGTACATTTCCATTCAAAAACTTTTAAGATTTGAGGAAACTTCAAAAGATATCATTGTAAGCATCTGTATCCACAAATGCAATGAGTTATAAAATATCTTATAATGTGAAAATTACTGACGAGTGAAATATTTTTAAAAAATACTCATCTGTAATCCACTAGTCCTGTATATTTAAAATTACGCATTGCGACTTTCGGCCAAATTGTAAGAAAATTACTAAAGGTAAATAAGTAACTTGTTTAACTTTCATCTGTTTTTATGTGTTCGACCAGGTTATTCCTTAAGGTGTAGTGATGTGGGTTATTCCGACCAGATCAGAAGCAGACCTATGATAAAAACCACCAACCCTTTACTCAAGCAGAGGGCTGTGTCAACTCTAATGCTCACCGCAGCTTATCGAACGGGTCACCATGGTCGAGTGAGATTCGTCATAATGGAGAAAGTTACTCGTATGTAATGCCGCACATGTGTATCTACGAGTAATATCTATGTTTTGGGGATAAGGTGACCAAGGTTTTTGTAAGGTTTTTGTCCAGTTTCCCTGATCCATTGAGCAAATGCTGAGATGGCCCCTTGATTTGCTTCTGGACGTAAATGTAGGTTCACTATGCGCACGTTTTGTTGAACTTTCCTTTGCTTGTAGTGGTAGTAAAGCTTAGGGTGAGTTTCTATTTTGTTAACAATACAGAAAAATCAAGTCTGTTCGTTTCTTTACCGTTAAAAATAAGTTTTCTATAATTTGGCAACGAAAATATCTAGTTTTCGAAATGTTAATCTCTCGCTTTTTTAAATTTGTTATTATTATTATTATTATTATTATTATTATTATTATTATTATTATTATTATAAATCTTTCAACTATTAATAGTTAAATTGTTGGGAAGGGATTCTGAAACTCAAGAAAGCGTGCGCAGATGATTTTCTCCCCCATACGTCACATACAGTTTTTGACTGTTTTTGACTAAATAAATAAATAAATACATAAATAAATAAATAAATAAATAAATAAATAAATAAATAAATAAATAAATAAATAAATAAATAAATAAATAAATAAATAAATAAATAAATAAATAAATAAATAAATAAATAAATAAATAAATAAATAAATAAATAAATAAATAAAACGTTCCATATTAGCTGGGGTAGTCCCTTATTTTGAGTTCCTGTCCCGTATTTTTGACAAGAAAACGGAACGCTATAAAATGTCCCTTTTTGTGACAATGTCTTCTCGACTTAAAATGCCGACAACAAGATTAACCTTTTCATATTTCGTTCGCTTCGCATTTGTTTAAAAAAAATAAATGCGAAAAAAATAGTGTGCTCATGTGTGACGTAATAAAAAGTGTTTAAGGTTATTGTGGTTTCTAGGAAGAGAAAATGCAGCTATGGCGTCATTTAAACTTGTTTATGCTTTATCGCTGACGATATGGTTATGGAAAAATTCGATAAACCGATCCTTCTGCTTCTGAGAGTGACTGCGCGACTAAACGTGCAATCTTCATTGAGAAATACTGACCTACTTCGTAATGAATGAAAGTGCAAATTAAACAAATGTATTTTTTTCTAATGTTCCTTTCTAAGGGATTCTTGGTTGGCGTGAATTGAACGTTACTACATCATGAAGTTATAAATATTTATATATTTATTCATTTCTTTAATCCTAATTTCCAAACCTAAATATTTGTGATAAAATAGTGTTTAACGTCCTCTTTTACCCATTTTATCGTTGTGTCAAAAACGTATATGTCCCGTTTTTATCATTTCAAAACATGGTCACCTTTTTATGGGGGTCATTTATGCCGCCAAAGTGTTTTTTCAAAATATCTGTTCTATGTATATTTTTTTTAATATCTCCAACGTCGTTATTATTTATATTACATTACTTTTTAATTTTATGGATTTCTGAGATCCGATGCTTGACAAGATCTGTGACGCACATGCGCTACTTAACTTCCTGTCTACCCATCTCACTGACCTCAACTCCAAGGAATAACTCCATAAGGAAAGGTAAGCTTTGTTTCAGTGGTTCATGCTTGTTGTAATCATTATCAGGTGATTAATTTTCCTTTGATGTTTTTAATATCCACGTACTTTGGAGAACTTCAGTTCTCAAGCCCTCTTTCTCTTTCAACTTTTATTTGCGAAACTCCAGAAACAATTTACTTGGTAGACTACAAGCTTTTAAGAGGGAATTCACCTTCACTCCATGCCGTCAGTCTCTCAACGTCTTTTAATCGTATACTGAGTGTCATCTCATCAGTTGCTGTCATTGGAAGCGTTGCGAGTACACAACCAACACATCATCTCAACTCTTGAGAATTTCAGTCTGTCTGTCAATACGTGAGGCCAGCTAATAACTTGACGGCGTCATACAAAATATAATTTTGTTAATTAACATAGTGGTAGTAGAGCTTAGGGTGAATTTCTATTTTGTTAGCAATACAGAAAAATTAAATCTGTTCGTTCGTTTACCGTTAAAAATAATTTTTCTATAATTGGCAACGAAAATATCTAGTTTTTGAAATGTTAATCTCTCTGTTTTTTAAATTTATTATTGTTATTTACTATTATTTTTTTATCTTTCAATTATTCATAGTTAAATTGTTGGGAAGGGATTCTGAAACTCAAGAAAGCGTGCGCAGATGATTTTCTCCCCTATACGTCACATACAGTTTTTGACTAAATAAATTTAAAAAAACAGTAATAATATTATCAATAATAACATTAATAGCTATTATAGCTGTAATTATATGATTAATTATTATACCCATGATTTTACAACCAGCCAAGGGATTGGTATAAAAAGTTCGAGCTTTGTGTTTGTACACGTTATCTAGGCAGAATTTTAAAACGCCACTGTGTTTGTCTTTATTTCTTCAAAAAATTAATAATTTATTTTTGAATTCAGAAATTATTTTTGTACACATTGCTTCCTATACATATTGTTTTGACTGACCAGTCCTCCTCCTGTGCAGCCCATTCTCCCAAATTTGTAGATAAGGTCGGTAGCCCAAGTGTCCTCCTTTGAAGTCTGTAAATTTAATGTGTCCCACTTTTTCATAATATTTAGAAACGTTTCAAAAGTTCAAGGACTCGGAGATGTTCTACTAGGAATTGAAGCGTGTTTCTGCATGCTCTTCAAGTTGAAGAGAGGACAGAATTCATACCCAGGTAAGGGTTCTTTGGCATGGATGAAGGCACATAACCATTTGGTTAATTTGTATGTTTAACAATGTAGGTAACACAAGAGATAAAACAAATCTGTGGAATACTTTGACCCAGAAGGTGTAGAGACGGTAGACAGAAATCTTTGTTCACTTTATGAACCATAATGTCAGTTATCAACATATTTCATCAGTCAATCAGTTCATTCTTTCTTTCGTTCATCATTTATTCATTCATTCATTCAGGTACAAATGCGCCTGTAGAAAAGGCCTTTCCCCCAAGTAAACAAAATTTGAACAGTGGAAAAATACATTACCAGTAACAGCTCTGAAAGTCATTATGGTTAAGTGTAATTTCCAACAAACTATTAATTAATTTTTAAAGTTTTTAAAGTGTTTCCATCATTTCATAACGAAAATAGCGTCGGTAAGTGCTCTCCTTTGTCCAAAAGAAGTCTAGTCAGCCTAATATTGTTACACTGATTATGTTATCAAATCCTTACAATTTGTATGTTGTTTATTCTGATATTCTTCAAACTTTTATTTGCAAACCCTAAATGAAGTTTAAATTACTGCGCTATTTTCATCTTCCCATTTAACCAACCAATGGTAGAAGCATGTAAATCTTCAAGGATGAAAAACAAGTCAAAGAGATTTCTTTATAGATGACGATTGGCGCACCGATGGCGCCTCCAGTGCAGTCGACTACCGGTCGTACTACTAAACTGCACTCGTCTGTTCATCTGCTGATTGAGTTATGGAAATCCTAGCTGTCAGATTTGATAGCCGAGTGGAAGTTGTGATAGTGTAACATTATGATCCGTTATGGGCCCATAAGTTTGCAATACTTTTAGTCGACGATTTTGTTTATCAATACAAGTTATCATAAGATTGATAGCGCTTAACCAGAACAGTGATGAGGTTATGTTGATATGTCATGGTTGATTAGCACAGTTGATAACAACATAGCAAAACTGTATTGTACTTTGTTACTGTAATAAAATTTAACACAATGAGTGTCAAGGCGTTCGAGTGTATTCCTGTAATAGAAACATTACAACTGCAAGGAGAAAAGGCTCATACAAAAATTGAGTGTGTTGATTGTAGTGGGAATGTTTTGTACATTGGTACAAGTGATGGTTTCATCATTACACATGCTGTTGAAGAAAGAATTCACTCTTCAGGTAGACTATCCTACAGTACTAAGCAGATAGCCCATAAATGTATTGATGTAAGAAAGCCTATCAAATGTATGAAAGCAGCTCTAGCAATTACAAGGCTACTTGTATTATGTAATTCCAACTTTTTTATTTTAAATATGTCTGACTTAGAAGTTTCAGGTGATAGACCTAAGTTAAAGGATGTTGTAACATTTTGTGCTAATGAAAGTTTCCATATGAATGATACATTCAGCATACAAATATGTGTAGTGAGAGCCAGGCGCTCTCTTCAAATTTATACTGTTTCAGATGATAAGATGAGTCACATAAGAGATGTAAGTTTGGATGAACCTATTCAGGAAATTGCTATGAATGGTTTTCATATTTGTGCTGCTTTGAGGACACAATATGTTATTCATAATCTTCAGGATGATCAGACTCAGATGTTGTTTACATATGATAATGAACGAATTGTGCCTGTAATATGCAGTATTTCTAAGGATGAATTTCTTATGAATGTTGAAGATGTAGGAATGTTTGCCACCACAATGGGTATATCCACACGTACACCCATACAGTGGTCTTATCCTGTTATTTCTCTGGCATATTTTCACCCTTATGTATTAGGTCTTAGTGATGAGGTTATTATGGTTTATAGCATTTTAGATCAACAACAGAAGCACACCAAACAAGCTTTACCATTTGTTGGGGGGCGATGTCTTGTTAAGTGTGACAGTGGTCTTTTCGTAGCTTCGGGTTCTTCTGTATACACATTGATACCTGTGCCCTGGCAGAAACAAGTTGAAGTTTTGCTTGCTGATGAGAGGGTGGATGAAGCTTTAAATCTGGCAAAGAATGCTAGACCTGTTGATCTCAGCAAAGAACAGTTCCACAGAATATATAGAAAAATACAACAACAAGCAGGATTTATTTATTTTGCAAAATGTGATTTTGATAAAGCTCGGGAATTGTTTGAGTGTAGTAAGGTAGATGTTAGAGAAATTATTTCTCTTTATCCTGCATTTCTGCCTTTGTCGTCGTCTTTCAACCGGGCTGTACCTCCTCTACATGGTATTGCTGATGTTGTTCAGCTATATCATGGAGACAAGACAAAAGTAAAAAATGCCCAGAATTTTTTGTTGAATTTACTAAGAGATTTGAGAGAAAGTGGAAATTGTAAACACAGAGAAGAAATTGATACTGCTCTTCTAAAATTGTATTCAGAGTTAAATCCTCTTGAATTAGAAGCATTTATTGTAGCAGGAGAAATACAGTGTGATGTTGCAGATTGTTCTTCTTGGTTGGCCAAAAAAGAGTGCTACCATGCATTAGCATTGTTGCATCGCCATGCTAAAGACACAGAAAAAGCTTTGGAAGTGTGGTCAAAAATTATAACTGGAGACTATAAAGATGACAGTTTTCATGGTTTGCCCTTTTTTGTGGAATGTTTGGCAAATTTGAAAGAACATGATCTTGTGTGGCGGTATGCAGATTTTGTATTGGGTATTGACGAAGTTGTTGGAGTTGGAATTTTCACTTTACGTGACAATGACGACTCCAGTACTGATGCTATGAAACCTGACACAATTATAGATTATCTTCATAAATATCCAAAGGGTGTCATCTTGTATCTTGAACATCTAGTGCTGAAAAAAAATATCCCAATGGAAAAATATCACACACACTTAGCAATGTTATATCTTGAAAACATTGCAAAATATAAAAAGATTGGTGATGAAGAGAATTTTAATGCTACAAGAGGTAAACTGAGAGAACTTCTTCAGCAATCAAACCTGTATCGAATACAGTTACTCTTAGGGAAAATGCAAGAAGCTAATTTGCCAGAAGAAACTGCAATTTTGTATGGAAAACTAGAAGAACATAGAAAAGCCCTGGATATTCTTGTTGGACAACTGAAAGACTTTTCTGCAGCAGAGAAATATTGTGTAACCAACAGTGAGGGAAAAGATATAAGGTATCGTAACAACTTGTTTTTCACTCTACTAACCACGTATTTGAATCCAAAATTAGATCCAGAAGTAAGAGAAGAGTACATGAGACCTGCCATGGATTTGCTGAATGCTCGAGCTGTGGATTTTGATGCTGTAAAGGTGATGGAAGTTCTTCCTTCTAATTGGTCAATTGCTGGATTGGAACCATTCTTAAGGGGAGCTCTTAGAGCATCAATGCACAGGTATAGAATGAGTAAACTTGAAGCTGCCCTTGCTCGTGGAGAAAATTTGCAACAGCAAATTGCTCTTTATGAAACTCAGAAAAAAAAGATTGTAATGTAAATGCATATTATGTACATTTATGTGTATTTATTAATGTAAAATTACATTCCCTCTGTGAGGTATGATTGTAAATGTAGAATACATTAATTTTGTGTACGTTGAACTGTGAAAGGTATGAATGAATTGTGAATTATGTTATTCTCTCTAGAAAAACTGTAAATATTCAGGTTATCTCATATTTAAATTTATTATGTCTTCACTTTATGAAATAAAGTGTTATAAAAAAACAATTGTCATCTTCCTTCCATAAAACTAAATTTCTTCCTCTACTTATGTAAGTATACAGAAAGATTTTAGAATGTCATGCAAATAAAATACTGAGATATATTCAAGATTAAATGAATTCAATGTTACAGAATTGTCCAGCTGTCATTCTGACATGCATTATTTTTAATTTGTAACTTTATGGAGAGGAGGGGGATTAAAGCTCATTGCGGAAAATGTGACTATATTTTGCCGTAATATATCTCTGGTTTATTTTAAAAACTTCTGAATGAAAGAGGATTATAATTTAGTCTTTTAATACAATGATTGGCCTCTATCTGTTTTCATATTTTAATCATTCATCAAGTGTTTTATACCAATGAATGGAATTAATGACATTCAAACTTAATTTGAAGATTAAAGAGTGTAATAAGGTTAGCAGATTTTGTTGCACTGATGACACATTTAACAAAGAGTAAAATGTTAAGGGCCTGCTGAAGAATTATGAATTTTGTGAAGATTGTTGCAGGAAATGAAAGATTATTTTTTATCAAAAAGTAGTTCCAATTCTGGAAAGTCAATTTAGACTAGGATTATTGAGCCAAGTATCAAGTGAACGGGAAGGAGAAAAGGTCATTGCATTTAGCTAACTAATAGATTTGTCTGAAAAGAAAAAGAAAATAAATATTACGATTCTGTAAATAAGATCTTGTATTATAAATAAGATTTTGATTTTGCAAAAATAATTAATCTAATAATCTGCATACTAGAACTATACATCAATTTTACAAAGTGTATTTGTTTTTTCCAAATCTTTTTACCATGTAAATTTTCAAATATTCTAATTGAATGAGAAAATTATTGCATCATTGTTGAAATTAAATTTTGATACAGGATTCCAGTTTAAATTGAAACATTTTAATTCTCAAATCATGTAAAAAAATTTTATTCAGTTATTGTTAGCAGTCATATTATCATTCTGTTTTTCCCGAAAATTATTTACAATTATAATTTAATTGTAAATAATTATAAAATCAAGAAATAATTTGGAATAGAGAACTTTGTTCAGATGAAAGGTAAGGGAATTGGATGTTGAATTATGTTGAGTTACTGAACCATATAATTCTATGGTATATACATATTTCTTCATAAATCACTTTTTTTTAATGTGATTGTATGATAAGTCAGATACAGTGCGAGCACCTTGCTTCTTGAGTTCCAGAATCCCTGCTTTCTCTTATTCAATTAGACACTATTACTAGTAAAGGTAGAAAGCAGTACTTTAAAAGTTCACTATGTGTTAGAACTGCATGGGTAAGTAACCTTCAGATTTGATTTCGAATATACTATTGACGAATAACTAACCCCCCCCCCACACGCACACACACACACATTCTTCTCATAACTAAAACTAGAGGTGCTACAGAATGGCACAGACTTTCTCATAGTAAAGTTCTCTAATTTCCTTTTTGTGGACTAGTACTGTACAGTTTTGTCCCTCCTTGCCTGCTTCCATCTATTGCAGCCCAGATAATTTTTTTTTGAAATTGTCCCAACTTTTCGATTTCCAAATAGTAGAACCTAAATTATAGTTTAAGAATATTAAAGAAGGCTATAACGTTGTCCTATATAGCAATTTTTGTTGAAAAATTTGAAGCTGATTTTAAGAAAATGGTGTTAAGTTTTACTGTAAATGCGAAATTTGAAGCTCTTTTTCATAAGAATCTATTGAGTTTTCGATAAACTTCATTTGAGGCACTTGCACTCACAAATGCAAAAATGTATACAAATTCATTGAAATGTGTATATTAACAGCGTGAGAGATATTTAAAAAAAATTTGTGTAATTTTTTAAAAAACAAAAGAGTACTCCAAAACGAACTTTGTCATATTAAACAGTGCCAAACATCCCATGCAAAAGTTTGAAGAAAACATTTGGAGAAAGTGGCGTTTGAGCATTTCTGAAAATGCAGGCTTTTTGAGAAACTTTATTTGACATTATTTAAAAGCACATGTACTCATAAATATAATACTGTGAATAAATTGCCTCTAAAGTAAGTATTGCCAACGTGAGAAACAAGTCAAAAATATTAAATTTTTGTAATTTTTGAAAAAAACAAAAGCATAGAACAATATGGTGTTTATGTTATTGTATAGAATTTGTTTGGCACTAACCGTACAAAAAATTTAAAGAAAAATTTGGAGCCGTTTTTGAGTAAAAACTGGTTTTTGTAATTTTTTAAAATTGCAAATATTGCACAAAAACTACTTAACTTTTTAAAAAAATTGACATGACCATTATGAAAGATATAATTATGGACAACAAATTTCATTTGAAGGAAAAATCTTTGTTTTCAATTTTGTAGTTGTGGGGAGACTGAAAAAAAATTCAAATTTTTTTGGCAAATTTCGAAAATTGAGAGTTAACCGAGAAAATCGGATCTATGCCATGTTTATAAGTGTATTTTACTATATTCTTACAAGAAATTTAAAGAAAAAATTTGGAACTTTTTTAAGAAAATTTTGAAAATGTTCCTAGGGCTTCATGTAAAGTATCCCCCAATTTTAAAGAATGTTTTTCAAAATCTCAAAGCTTCAACTAGATCCAAATGGACAGAGGTTTCTTCAATTTGGAAAATATTGTACGTGTGGTTTAGGCACTAGTAGTGTTCACAGACGGATGGACGTTTTGAAAAAAAAACACTTTTTCCGTGTCAGGGGACCCGAAAATGTGTATTTCCGTTGTAATCTCGAAATCAATTTTTCGCAGCATTACATAACTTTCTCTATACTACGTATATACGTATGTATACAAGAAAGTAGAAAGAGCTCAAGAAAACTTGTGCAGAGAGTGAAGTTGCATTTACAGTCTAGAATCAAAGCAAGGGGTTTTCTCTGCATTTGCCTCAAGGATCACGGAAAACTGGACAGAAAACTTGATCAAGTTGGTGTCATTGACCTTACAGCTGAATTACAATACTTGTTACAGATGAAATAAAATAATATACAGTCAAAATAATTGTTTCTCATGCCAAGGAATTTGTATTTCAAGTTTGTTTTGTACTACTTCAATTTTAAAATAAAATTCACCTTCTAACTGTATAATAATAATAGTAATAATTATTATATTTTTCATGGAGAATATTAATAAACATTATTAGTATAAAAAATGCCCATTGCATCTAGCAATCCAGGGTGAAGGATATATAATATTGTGTCATTTTGCTTCTACATCAGACCTGCAATTTGACACTGGTAGGGCATGAGATGTGCCAGTTCTTTTTAAGGTAAGTAGTGTTGTGATTTGTATATTCCTTTACACTGTAGAACATGTGGAGCAGGAAGGCTTTCAGTTTATTTTTTAAATGTATGTATTGTGTTTGTCTTTGATGTCATGGCCCAGTTTGTTGTAAAATGTAATGGCATTTGTTAGGGTACTTTTTTTGATAAAGTGTTGTTTCAGGGTAGGGAACATGTAGGTTATCCTTTTTAAGAGTGTTGTAGTTGTGTCCATCAGAATTTAGAGTAAAAGTGTCTTTGTTTTCTGTGGAATCTTTTTTGTGAAGACCGCTATTTCAAATATATACATGCGTGGTAGAGGAAGAGTGCTTAGTTTTTTTGAACAAAGATTTACACGACTGCAGCTTATGAGTGCTGGTCACAGTATTCTTTTTTGGATAATAAGTGTGCAAGAACTTCTAGGGACATTTCCCCAATTCATTATTCCATATTTTAGGTGTCAATGCACATTTGCAAAGTACATTGTCCGAAGTTTCTCAATGTTGGAGCTTGACCTGAGAGTCTATGGAGCATACCAAGATTTCGTTGCTTCTAAAATGTGAGCATTCCACTTCAGGTTTTCTTTAGGACGTGGAAGGTAATTTCATGAGATATTGTTACTGGAGTATTATTTATGAGCAAATTCTTGAATTTTTTTTTTGGATTGGGGATTCATTAAATTTAGTGAGTCTGTATTGCTGGTGTTTGTGATGAGTTCGTTGCCTTGAAACCATTTTACTAGTGTGTGCAAGGTTTTGTGAATTTCTTTTTCCGAAGATTGTATTTTTGCTTTGATTATTGTTTATGTCATCTGCAAACAAATTTATTTTCTTACTTCTTAAAACCAAAGGCATGTCATTTACGTACATAAGGAATAGTATTGACTTGAAGATGGATCCTTGCAGGATGGATCCTAACAGATGATGGATCCTAACAGATCCTTGCTACAATTTAACTTCATAGGCAGGAGTAGTATGAGGAGATATTGTTTTGTTTAATGTGCTGGAGGGTAACTTCTTGGTTACAGTTTGATAAATATTATTTGATCCATTAGCCTGCAAATATGGTTGCCATCTGTCCTGAAAAATCAGAATATGTCCTGAATAACAATATATATCCTGCTGTCTTGCCAGATTTTTTGTTTGTGCCAAATGTCTTGAATATTTATACTCTTTTATAATTCCACACAGTGTTCTAGGACTAGTTGTGAAATACATCACAGAACTATGCACTACATAGATAGTGCAAGTGACTTATTCCTTTGTTAGGCAAATATTGTTATTTTTGTATTTTTCCGGTGCAACGTGAGGACTGAAAATAGATAAAGAAAGGTACTGTGTGATTTGAATGGAAATGCATCTGTCTCTCACAATGTGTTAGTGCAAGAGAATCTGGAATGCTAAGATTAAAGGTGCTCGGTCAATAACAGAGTTTTAATATCCACCAAAGTAATGCTTTATTTAATATTTTACTTAAATACTTTGAAATACTTTTTTTTTAATTTATTTATTTTATGTCAGAAAACAGTTCAAACTGCATATGACATGACGTACTTCCCAGATTTTTGTCATGGAAAAATAATGGAATAATCTGGATAATCTGGAAAAGTCAGAGAAAATCACTCCAGAAAAAGAGCGGTCACCCTGCTATTCTTGAAAATATGCAACACAATTATCTTGATACACTATTTATTTGTTTACTTGAAATACTATATTCTTGTTATGAGTTTTACAAGATCGTTCACCATTTGCATTAGTCACATACATCATTTCTATTTGCAGATTTTTGTAACGTATAATCCTATATCTTAATCAACTGTTATACTGCTACTAAAGATCAGCATCACAGTGAGGAAACAATTTAAAAGTCTGACAATTAATTACCAGAAACTTAGTCATTTGTCATTTTAATTATTTCTGAACAAAACTGTTAAAAAAGACTTTTTGCACAAAGGTTTACGTGTTAAGATAGGAAATTGCTTTTATTTTGCGTAGAAAATAAATTTTTGAATAAATATTTTAACTAAATTCTCACAGCGATATTAATTTAATAAAATACAATATTTTTGCATCCATTTTATGTGTATAATAGATAATATATTTGAATCCATTTAGTATATATTAATACATATATATTTGAATAATTAACGCCTTCTTTTGACACATTTTTTCTTTTTCCAGGCTGCAGCCTACTCTGCCTGTTGGGTAATCTGGCACTGCATGAAGTTTGTGTCAATTTTTTTGTTAGCCTCCAATCTGTGGCCCTCTATGAAGTATTGCACTCTCTATGAAGGATCTTTATATGCATTTCTTTGTGTTGAAATAATTGAGTTCCATTGCACTGGATTCATCTGCCTAGTGGTTATTTTTCTTATTTTATTTTTATTTTTTACTCTATTGTTATTTTTCTCTTTACTTCACTACAACATCTGCTGTTAGTGAGAGTCCCAAATATATAAATTGTTTTTATATTATATTTTTTAACAATTCCTGTTTTAGTCATTAAATCTTGTGACATCCCCACATCCCCAGAGAAGTCTTCTGATAGACATTTTCCCACTTTTACTTGAACTTACAAAGAAAACAGAAATCAAGTAAAAGTGGGAAAATATACTCTTCTTCTTCAAATGTTTGATTGTCATTTAATTACTTTTCACTGATATGAAATCCACTTATTTTGACAATATGGGAAGGAACATCAAAAACAGAAGAAAAAAAATGAAGCAAATGTGATGAATATGAGCAATTAAATAAATTTTAAAATGTATTGAGAAATATGGAAATAAATGTAAGAAAGGAGAATTAACTGAGAAGAAATTAGTTCTCGAAGTACTGATTTTCACAGTGTCATTCCACATTTCCCAAATAGAGGAGGCTGCCATTTTTGGAAAGAACTCAGAAATGGTTACAAACAAATAATATTTTTGACCAGATCTTAATTGATGGATATATTCTTACATTGTTAATAGGAACGGATTTATAGAGGAAGGTAATTTCCACAATGTTTAATCCTAATAATTATCCTATGGATATGGAATAATCCCCCAATGAATATTATCCTGAATTACAGAGCTTCCAGATGAAAAACTGTTGGTCAATCGAGAACAAGATGAAAAAGCCAGAACAGGCAAACATGCCTAATCCTGCAAAGGCAGAAGAAGAGAAAATTGTTCAAGAATGGCCTTGAGTTTGAGATTCTTTAATGGCTTAAAAACCATTTAACCAATAGATCTCAATATGTAAAAATTAAGTGTTTCTCACAATATGAAAGCTCAAGGAAGCCTGCAGACCACTTATGGCTCACCTTGTTAAATTGAGCAGACAGTTTCACTTTATAAATATTGAAACTTTTGTTTCTTGTTATAAGTGTACAAAAATATTAAATGAATAAACATTGACAATGTTGCACAAGCAAAACAAAGAAAGAAATATAATTTTTTCCTTTTTAACATCAGCCAATTGAGTTTTCTGCTCAACCAGGTAAGAGTTATAATAAATAATATGTGTCAAAACCAAAATGTAAACTAGATCTATGTAGACATAAGTATGACACTCTTTGATGTCTGCAATATTCCAAGAAATTTGATATGACATCACAGTGACCCAGACTTTTGAAATTTACAGTGCACCAATGCAATTGTGACCCATTTGATGTTAGTTTTGAACAGTGTTCCTGAAAGTGGCATGAACAGTGTTCCTGAAAATCTGCAAATGGATTTAATTGAGTCAGTGCATCAATTAAATCATTCACATTTTGCAGTGACATTGACAATTAAGTATTATAATACTTATTTCACATCTAAAAAATATTCCAATTTATTGTATTTTGATCTTTATATGCTTGTGAAACATTTTTCTCACAGATGAAATTTACAAAGAAATCATCACATTCTTCATTAACTAATAAAAATTTTAAAAAATCAGTTAAAATGTGCAACGTCTATCATAAATATAAATATTTTGAAAAGTTAAGTGAAAAGGAGAAATAGATACATCTTTAATCAAGACTCAAGTTAATTATATTGCATGGTACATAACATTAAACTTTTATCATTTTTGATTTATATTACTGTTTTTAAAAGCATGTTTAATGTTTGGTCCCACTAGAACATTGTGCGTCATCAAAGAGTCCCATGAAGCCACTTGGATTGGCCAGGCCTGCTTTAGAAAATGGAGTAGCATAGAAAAAAAATAAGTATAATTATTACATAAACATTAGTGGATAATTATTATTACTTTTTTTTATATTAAAATTCAAAACTATTTTGTCTTTGGTACTGATGTAATCAAAAATAATAATTTACTTTAAGGAGACACAAGTTCGGTTTTTGGAGTTAGCCATAAGGAAAATATAAATTGATATATGAATTTATATTTTTCATACGAAACTTAATGAGCTAAATCAATTAAATCATCATGATAAACTGTGAATGCATTTTCTCAAAGCTATCAAGATGTGTGCTCCCCCTGTACTACTACACAATAACTTCTGTTTATTAATGAAACAGGTTGGGCAGAAATGGAATTGGCTTATTCTTTTGACTCTTCAAATTTGACTTTTCTGAAAATTACTGTCATACACATTTCAGGTACTTTCCTCCATGTCAGAGTTCGTCATGCAGAAGGGCAGAGGTTTAGTTATGGTTCGAGGCCTCAAACGTAAAATCATGTTGGGACCCTCCTCGGAAAATGAATACCAACAGATTTACTAACAAGGCCCATGGAAGGGGAGTCATGGCCAGTATCGATCTTGTAACCTGAACAGCACATCCGGAGTGCATGAAACCGCGCTATGGCAATTGGTTACCCATACGAGAAAGGAAATCTAAAATTGTTGAATTTTCTGTGTTACGTACACGAGTATCGAAGAGGGGGAACAGAGGAATAAAAACGATAAAATTAAAATGAAGAAACAAATTGCACAACTAATCTGAAAAGGAAGTAAAAAGTTAAAAAGCGTTCGCCTTGACGCAACGAGGTGACAAAGTGGGGTATACAGGTATCTTAAGGCGGCACACTCATCTCATCCACATGCGGTTTACTCGTTGTTGCCCAACATCGTCTCTGGCGGCACAGACCCCACGGAGTCGGGGCGTTAGCAGAGCCGCCTGAAATAAGCAGCGCACCCCTTGTTATGATTCAAGTACCATTTCTCTTGCCAGCCGCGGAGGGTAGCGGTGCCCTTGAACTGCCCGCCGTATTTGGCCCTGAGGTTATTTCGGGGCCGGTGCGTCGGAGGGGGGCGGGCCGCGCAGGGGTGACGTAGTAGCTGCCAGAGGCAGAGGTGGAGGAGGAAGAAGAGTCGGACTCGCACGACTAGAAGTATTTTCCAAGACCGCGCGTGCCCTCAACAAAGCAAACTGTTCCAAAAAACATCGCCTTCAATTTAAACGCCGTTAACTGCATCTGCTTCGTTAAAGCAGTACTCAGCCGAGAGGCAGCAGTGGCGACAAATATTAGGGGTGGATCCACAGAATAGAAAGATTACGAAAATATCCCTTCCTCAAAAGATTCTAAACAATTTTTAATAATTTAATAATAATTCAAAGTAGTTTAATTGGGGAGTAATTATTAAATAATTACGTTTCATAAACTATTGCACCATAAAACGAAATAGAATTATTGGGAATTATGTTAGCTTAATCATTGCACTTGCGATTAGATTTTTCACAATTTAGCTCATTCTTACAGCTACAGCACCTGAACGCCAATAAAACGTCGTCCTTTTAGTTTTAAATCTTGTCTGCAATGAAAGTCGACGAGGGATAAAGTAGCAACTAAATAGCGCTTAGCACTTTTATTGCAAGTACGCAATGGGGGCGATCAGCGTCGGGTGGTACATCTTTAGAGTACCACCGACTGAGTAGAAACAAAAATCATAAAAATTACCGTAAACAGTATCATCGGAAACAAGAATAAGTTTTTACTCATCTGACCCGCGAGTTCCTTCCTCGTAAACTATAAAGCTTCCTATTTTTGACTGATCACTAGAGACCGGATTTTTATGTGATTTCATATTTTTTGTTTTTCTATTTACCTCTTACTTTTAATCTTGGCAAATTGTCGCCGTTCTAACACAATAACCCATTTTTTCTTAGATATTTTTACATATTTGGTACTATATTATATATTTTACATATTTCGCTATTTTCACAAAATATGTTTTATTTTATCAATTGTCCTACATATTATGACAAAAGATGTATTTTCAAAAAATTCAGCAAGTTTTCCCGTATTATTACTGCGTGCTACTGCGTACTCTTTTTTAATTATGTTTTATTATTTGAATATTTTTGTACATAGATCAGTTCCTATAAAACTATACATATGCAGTGATGGCTTAACTTATAACACTTAACCTAACTTAACTCTAATACAATGGTTGAGGAAACCATGATGGCACCTCGCAGATATTATTCTAGGTCTGAAAATAATGTACAAAATATGTGGAATGGATATTTATTTTTGATGCGAGTGGGATGAGTGGGGTTTTTACAGAGGTTGAACGAGGATAATATTTGAATATGGTGAATATTAGAGAAGAACTTATGGAATAGGTAAGTAATGTGGTGAATGATGAGGTCGAGGTTGAATTCATTATGTAATTGATGATTTGATATGAACCAGGGTGCATTAGTGATGGTACAGTACTGGAAACATAAATTGATCGCGGCCGTCTGCGGCTAAGTTCAGCTTTTGCACGGCTTGGACAGCCCTTGTCATGACGAAACGTCGCAGGCGGAGCCTCACAAACCATCGTAGCCAATCTCAACGCAGGGGGGAGTGCCCTAACAAAATTACGTCGTACAAAATGGCGGGCGCCGCCAGTTCAGATGTGGAAGTATTTTCAAATGAAAAATACATGAAAGAAACACTTCAATGAACATGAAAGTAAATTCATTGAAATATATATGAACTCATAGCACTTAACCACTGTTAACACAATTCTTTTTGAAGAAATTACATTGATATCAGATAAAATAACACTAATTTTAGAACAATTACGTTCTTATAGATATTTAAATTCCAATATTCTTGTCCAAACGCAATTTATGAACTTTATCAAATGACCAGTTTACTACAGAATTTTGCGATAAGAAAAACGATTATAATTGCATATTTTCAATTGTTCATATGTATATTACATTTGCAAAAATGCAAAATACTGTCTTTCTCGAATCGTTAGGACTTCTAGGGAACCATTTCAATAAAAGAAAGTAAAATTCAAAGACCAGCTGTATATTTATCATTAAAGTAACAATTAAACTAGATATTAAGCAATTAATTTGCATCTCATGTCAAAATTATTTTGCTATCATCAAATCAGGGGCAATTTGGGGACACTCCCCGGCAGGAATAGCGCACATTTCGGAATTGTTTATAAAATTGTTAATTGTTGCAAAATTGTTAATTCGCAGTTTTTGGTTCTGGGACATCCGAAAACCCTTCGCACTTTAGAATTGCAAAAGTTGGAAATTGTTTATAATTTTACAAATTTTGCAATTCTGTTTTATTCTCTCATCTCATTTCCCTTTACACAAGATGCAAAATTCCGCAATCGAACCGGAGCTATCGCCTTTCGTTTTCGAGATATGCAATTGTTTATACGATCTTAGCGTCTTATGACTACCCTCACTTGTTTCCAACCCCCAATTCATTTGATCTTGTCTGTCAAGTATAAAATTCAAATAGTTTTGCAGTGTCTTGCTTTCTGCTGATTAAATTGTATTAACGATTTGTGACTTAAGACAAATCGGTGGAAATTGTTGCTCATAAGCTGTTTTTTAACTTTCAATTCTTCATGTATCGTTGACACACGTTTTATTATAAATAAATTCTCTGGCAAATTTCAAAACGCTGAGACGAACTATTATCCTGCAAATTTGAAGATTTCTTTGAGGTTGATTGCATTCTATTCAGTGGTGTAAAGTGTATGCCAATATGTTTAATGGATAGCGAGGAAATTCATTATCAACAAATTATTTTGCAAAATGCTTTTGGACAGAGCGGTGGCATGAGAGATCATTTTCGTATTTATTCCACGAGGCAAGTTTTAGGCAGCAGATACATTCTGTGTATTAATTTTAATTTTGGTGAAATTGAATCACATGTGAATTTTCAAATACAACCATACATTTTTTACCTGTAATGAATATATCAATAGAGAAATTCAATGATGTCTCGTTTGTTAATAATTTAAAGAGTAATAATGTATATTTGACACCGGGCTTGAGCAATCCTTAACTCTAAGGCAAGCAACGCTTATCATTGGCTCTTCTAGTAATTCAAGTGGCCTAGCCTCGGAAGATTTCCCCGTTCTCCTCGCCTTAAAAGGCATAAGAGGCGGAGTCTGTAGAAAGTGGCACCAATCCAATAACACTTCCCTCCCCTGGAGAATGCTTCGTTACTCTCTTTTGTTGGAACATGTTCTTGTCGAGTATTAAATTGTGAAAAATAATTTAAATTCAATATAATAAACGAATAAGAGTTTTGTTTGCATTGTAATGCTACCACATTCAAATATAGAAATAAAACATGCAACTAAACAGTATACACATGTTTTAGGAAGACGAAACTTCTTTCTTATTATAACACTAATTTGTATACTTTTCACAGACAATATTCAGAAGTACACCATCAATCTGATGATTTGTTCTGTAATAAGCGATCTTATACCTAATTGACATGTAATGATAGAAATTTCTAATGTCTGGTATGGGAAAGTAAGCATAAGCTCAGTTAATTTTAATGAGAGAGAAATTTTGTGATGAAAATATTTTTTTAATGCATATATTCCAAATCCATATACTTCCTTACATTAATTAACGTTGTTTCCATTTCCATTGAAGGCAAGGACATAACATCCCTCACGCGCCTATGTTTTGAAATGACTCTCAGAGAGGTCACTTGCTCTAGTCGCCGTGTTATTGAATTGAACTCTTGAAATGTTCTGTTCATACAGTAGTTCCCGAAACCCGTAAATTCCAACAGGCGATCTCAAACTTATAGTAGTCGCACCCTACTTTCAAACATTTGTAGATACCGCGGACTGTGAGACCCCACGTCAAGTTCGAAACATACTTCATTCTCGTTCATGAGCATGTGTTAATCTGTCCAACATTTTTTGTGTCGGAGGGGCTGTGATTCTTGGAGAGATAATAGTGTAGTGGACATGGAAACCACTCTCTGCACCTAAGCGAGTTCGTTTCCTAGTTGGAAAAAACTTTTGGGGATTGGAAACCTTTCTGCGGACTTCATTAATTATTATAATACTGCGATACCAAATAGTGCGTCCTATTATCATTATAGTTTTAATTCAATTTTTTGTCTTTCATTTTGTTTGCATTTTAATCAGTTTTCTGTTTCTTATATAATTTTGTTAATGTATTTTAGAAATGGGGTTTAACTGATGCCAATGTTATTCTTGATTTAAGCTAGATTGCTGTTTCCAAGTACTCGCGGTTCAAGTCACGTCTTATTGCAATCGGTGAGCTGAAGAATACCTGCATTAAGAGTGGACTGACAATATCCCAAGCTTCAGAAAAAAATTTTCAGAATCTCGAAGGGAATATTGATGACTAAAATAAAAGATTGTAAAATGTCGCGATCGTAATAGTTGTGACTGTCAATCAAATAATATCCTAGCAGAATCTATAGCAAGGGCGGTCAGTTTTGCCCGCATGGGCATTCGTGTTCCTATTTATGCCTCGCGGGTGCTGCCACTCAAAATCGTCGCTGCAGCGGGCAACGAAAGAAATTTGAGCGCGAAAACATTCCTGGGAGGTGGGTAACTTAATTACAAAAGAGAAAAATGTTTTCATGATGTTTTTATTAAATAAAACATAATAACTGTTGTAAAAAGCGCTTATTTATTGGAAAATAGAAAAATTCGTAATGAAAATTTTCTGAGAAATAGAATTATATAGAGTCCCACCAACTATGGGCCACCTCATAACTTCTAAACGGTTCCCGATATCGAAATGCAGTTTTCGCTTAACAATGCGGAATCATGAGGGAAGTAACGTGCGGTAGAGATATATTTCGAAATGTTTTTAGTTTTCGAAAAAATTAATTATCTTTGATTTTTTAAATGGTACCATGTATTTTTTCACTAGCGATAGATAATCATAAATAGACGAATGCATTGATGTAACATACGTTAATATTTTGATAGTATATTGAGTATAAAATTATACTTTCAGACATATGATTTTGAGCTAAATGTACGAGATTTTTTGTTAGCAACCGTTGCCATTGTCGCATTAGGGGAAGATTGCCTTCGCGGCGCCGGCACTTTTCCGAGAACAGGGGAAAGGTCGCGAAGGCCACTTTCCCCCAAAGCGACAGTGTCGACGGCTGCAAGAAGAAAAATTGCACGTATAATTTCAAATCTCAAGTCTCATAATATAAATATATAAAAACGGGTTTATAAGTTTATATTATTATCGGTTTTTTACATCACTAATGCGTGAACTATTTTTTTTATTTCATCGCAAAATATCAAAAAATACTAATACAGCCTTACCAATCCGTTTGAATTCATGTAATTCTGCAATTACAAAGTTAATTGTGAATTAACTTAAATTAATTAAGTAATTTAAATTAATTAAATTAAGTTTAAAAAATTAAAGACTATTGAAATATTTTATTGAAGTTTCTCAAGAAAATGTTTCAGTCTATCAGAACGGAGATAGGGAGGTACGCTTTCTCTAGTTGTAAATTGGGAGTCAGAAAATAAACGGACGCAGAATATTGCCTGGAAAGTGGGAAAATGAATATTACGCAATACTGTCGCTTAATGTCATCATTTGACGACTTTCCTGCTATCGAAACATCAAAATATTTTAGAAGATAACATTATTATTCAGCTTCATTTGTTAGCATAAACTACCCGATAAATGGATTAAGACGTACTCTTTTCGTTGGGACTCATCAGGGCTCTAACTTATCGCACGGTAAAGAAGTTATTTCGCTCAATGAAAGTAAAATTAATAGTTTAGTAGTCGTTAATAGTCGTTAATATTAATAGTCGTTAAAATTAATAGTTTTTTACGAACGTTACACCAGAGTGTTTCCATCACCAAACAATTGTAATATCAAAAAACTAGACTATCACCATGCATGCCGTCATTAGTTTTTATTAATCAAAATTTCGAAAAAACGTACTGCTAGCACTTCGGTTAGAACATTATAATATGTAATTTCAGTACATTGTCCATAATCGTTACACTACGCAAAATTGTGTGGAGTGGATAATTAACGTCAGAAAATAACTCCAGTTACTTGCATTGATATACAGGACTGTTTGGTTAACTGGGCCTGATATGCTTTTTATTTATTTCTTTTGCATTTGTTCATCTTAAGTTAGCCAAACTTATTATATAATAATATGAAGTTAATATAAGAAACAGTAATACAAATTATTAATTTTCAAGTTTTAGCAAATTTCGTGGGATGCAGAAACGTAGACGAAAAAATGATTAACTTAACTGCAGTATGGGATTAACTGATGCTCTTATTGTGGTGAAGTGAATTATTAAGAGCATGCTGAACACAGTTATACGAGTATATTATAAATAGGAGACAGATTTTAATGAAATATCATTTTTACTTTCTTGCATACCTACGTATATACGGAGTAATATACGTAATGTAGAAAAAGTTATGTAATGCTGCGCGAAAAAACGGTGGATTTTCGGCAGAAAAAAATTCATTGCCGGATCCTGATAACGAAAAAGTGGATAAATGCAGTTGCTTAATTAAGAGAAAAAAGTCCTCTAATATGTGATGTACCCAGAATTCCTATTTTGTTGGGCTTTGATACCGAAAACTCAATTCCAAGCGAAACGCCCGCCGTCTGTCCGTCTGTGAACACTACTAGCGCTTAAACCATGCGTAGGATTTTTTTCAAATTGAAGAAACATCTATCTATCTGTAGTTGAAGCTTTGAAATTTTGAAAACCATTCTTTAAAACTTGGGGGTTTTTAGATCAAGCCCCACGGACATTCTCGAAATTTTCTCAAAAGTTTTGTTCAAAATTTTTTCTTTAAATTTATTGTAATAACAGAGCAATATAACTTATAAAAGTGGCATAGGTTTGAATTTTTCTAGTGTCTTCTCACAACTGAAAAAATTGCATATTTTTTTGCGAAAATTGACCAATTTAATAACAAAAAATTAAACTAATGTTAAAACGATAATAATATAGAAGATGTAGCATTACAATACTATGAAAATCGAAAACAGTACACTGATTTTTGGAAGGTTTAGATACCTGTAAGTGCCTTTTATCCAAAACCACACATTTTTGGAATTGATCACTTTTATCAATAATCCTGCGATATTTAAGAAGCTATTTAAACAGTAAAAATAAAAAAATGCCTTTATATATTTATGGGCTTTAAGAGTGTAATACAAATTTATTGGGGATCCTATTGTATTTTATTTCAATTATGTATGTCCCCGTCTGAAGTTGGGACTCATGGCAGTTGCTTAGGCCAAAGGACGGCCTTGCGAACAACTAGAAAACTCTAGCAAAAACTTCTACGAATCTAATACGAACGATATGTTAGAAAGAACAAAGATATCAAGTTTAGAAATTAAGAACACTCTTCTTATTCCCTTATATTACAAAAGTTCAAAATGTTACCAACTCCCTGATATTTGGAAACAAAATAAAATGGCCGTTTTTGTATGCTTAAAAAGGCTTCGTACACACCTGTTGAACAAAACATATTACGTTATTTAATACTGGGTATCAATTCCATTTGCTTTGATTATTGTCTGTAGTCTTTGCAACATAGATTTCAGCAACGTTGCCGTAGTCGCAGGGTCAATTAAACCTCGGTCTCTCAGACCTCTCATGTTAAATATTTTTTATTAGACAAACTGTATTTTCTATTTTCAATCCCATAACTGACCACATATGACCTACAGGGTCATATGTGATCAGTGAATGTTAGGGAATTTAAGACGTGAATGAATTTGCTTTCTTAGTGTTTTAAGGTAGCTATGATCTAGTGGCGCCTCTAGGGTGACCAGATTAGTAACCAGGGAGAGCACCAAATATAAGAATATTTACCGCTTAAATGTCCGACCTATTTTCATTACTGGACATTTGATTGATGCACAAGTCTGGTCTAAGGGATTCCAATTCTTTTGTTAATATTCTGTCTTCATAATTCAAGTTTCTGTTGGGTAAATATATTACTTTATTCATGTTAAAAATGGATGACGATATTCAAATTGTTTTGTGAAATTTTTAATTTAAAACACGTTTACAAATTCTCGTACAGATCAAAATACAACCAATTTCGCACAGAAGCATTAAGGAACAGATTTTTTAAACACCGTGCTAACATACGTTCCTAACGTGTTTGCAAGTGTCAAAATTCAGGCAGACACATGGCGCGGTGGCACATGATTTGTGACCGACGAGTGCAATAAGCTCACATAATTCCCTCTCAATTTCTTCCCTACAATGAAGAAACCATCCTTGTGTTAAAGGGCCAAGCGGCGGCCACAGGCCTCCTGTGTCCAATGCCCTGTTGCCAAATCCTGAGCTGTTGCCACTTGCTCGGTTATCGCTTCCCAGCTAGGATAACAAAAATTACACTGCTGGCTTGAATAGCCGTTACAGCTTTCTTTCGGAAAATAAGGGTTTCAGTGCAGCTGGTAATTAGTCGATTCTCAAAAATATTTAATTGAAAAAAGCACCTACCATTGACGCAGTTTTTCACTTTCTATTAATCTGATTACCAATACAAACAATAAAAAACCGGTCTTATTTTCTTGTTTTATTGGTAACGGTTACGTAATAACTTACAACATTTATACTACTAACACTTCATTCTTCTAATAAACCTTAAGGATAGTTCAGGCTAGGATTTGAACCCGAGATCTTCAGCACAAGAAGAAGCCACCCAACCAAATACGCTACGATATTGTCCTTGGGCAGGTCACTTATGTAGTGTTTTGAATATTAGAATGTTCTTGATGCCAGAAAATTCTCTCGAAAAATCGCAAAAGCTACTGTTTATTTCAGACAAAATTCTAAATAAAACGTATTTTAAAATTTAGTATTTAAAACGATTTCACTTGGAAATAAATCTCCAGCATGTGTATTGGTGGTGTTCGAAAACGTATATATTGTCACTATATAACTCAAACTTTTGCGAAAAACACTCATATTTTAAGAAACGTGCACATGAGATGATTTGAAAGACTAATAATGAAGAGCAGATTACATTAAGAAAGAAATATGTATAATTATCTTTCGTCTAACGCAGTGTCTTCTTCAGACAACGTTCACAGAAGTAACGAATAGTACACAGAAAACTGCCAGAATAGCAAACATTCGTTTCGGTACATTTTTCAATTTTAGAGGAATATCATTTTGTCACTCAATAGATCTTCATTGTATTAATTGTAATAATTAATTGTATTGTAATAATTTTTTCAAATATACAATTTGTCCGATTTGTTACACACGATTCAAGCAGGAAGCTTTAAGTTAAATTTACTATGCGCACGAATAATATGAAACAATTGAATATTTGTAATATTGAAAAATTAAAACTTTGTACGGAAAAAGACAATGTTTTTAAGTAAACGTTGCAAAGGTTGCGATAGCTCAGTGGCATCGTTACAGTTTTCCCTGTAACGTTACTGACCGCGAGGCCCTAGAGCTCGAGTTCCGACGTTGGCGGACTGTGGTTACATATGTAGGTCGAAAAACTTTGGAGCCGTTTTTAAGAAAAGTTTGAAAATGCTTCCCAGGGGCTTCAACTAAATAACCCCAAAATTTAAAGAATTATTTTTAAAATCGCAGGGCCTCGATTCGGGCCAGATCGTTAATGGAAAATTAGTTTTGACAAAAATTCTACGAATAGTTTACACACTAGTGTTCACAGAGAAACAGACAGACAGACCAGCGGACACATGGACGGAGAGACGGACGTTTTGATATAATAACAACACTCTCTTGGTAACTTAAGACCCCAAACCGTGTAATTCCATTAAATTCTCGACATCGATTTACTGCAACATTACATACATACCTCTCTAAATATTACTTTTGTTACTCCGAATGTTTACGAGGAAGTAAAAATAAATATATAAATAAATACACTTTCACACACCACAGAGTAGGTTACACGCAAAAAAGAATAATTACAGAGCCCGAATTCCTGCCCGTGAGAATGCAGTTCTAATGTTATTACATAAACAGGGGGTCCCACCAACTATGGACCACCCCCACAACTTCTAAACGGTTCAGGATATCGAAATGAAGTGTTTGCTGAATAATGCGGAATCATGGGGCAAGTAAGGAGCCGTAGAGAAATTATCTATAATATTTTTAATTTTCGAGAAATATAATCATCTTCGAATTTTTAAATGGAACTATATATTTTTATCACCAGCAATGGATATACCATGAAAAGAGGATTAAAATGATGTATCATTTGCTAATACTTTGATAGTAACTTGAGTATAAAATTAGGCTTTCTGACATGTGATTTTGAATTAAACTGGTAATCGTTGCAACTCTCGCTTTTGGGGAAGGTGGCCATCACGACGTCTAGACTGTTGCGTCTTGACTGAGAGGAGTGGCAGTGGGGGATAAGAGGCATAACTACAGTAATTCATAGTAATGGCACAGACATCACACTAAGAAATACCAATTTTGACAATCAGAATGGGAGACATTTTCCATTTATTTATTTGGATTTAACTTGCCTTCTACTAAACTTTCAAAACATTGATCGTTCCAAACAACAATATAAAAAGTTGGTAGCGTAAAGAAGATGTTAATAATAATAAATATCATTTTCAAACTGAATAAGAAGCCAACCACCGTCTCTTCGTTGGTAAATGTCATTTTTAATTAAAATGATCACTCGTCCACTTTGCAACCATACGACTGCTGTTCTTGAATGGAAAAGAAAACTGTAGTACACTTCCGTCTTCTGCATTTTCAAGTTTGAGGCAGCACTTGGCGCTATGAAATGAGAAACTCTCTAATCAGAATGAACAGTAGCGAATGCAGATATGCATTTTTGTTAAAGTTTGGTAGTTACACTGATAGAACTGTCAAGAGTATTTCAAGTTTTTTATTACTTTATTCTGCTGGTAGTACGTGTTTAAATAGGAAGTTAAGTTACTGTGAATAATAAGAGAAAATGTCTACCTATCTATTATTTGATGAATTAATCAAGATATTACAATGAAAATCTTTAAGAATTCATTCGCTTCCCATATATTAAAGTGATAGCTTGTTTCTGCACTGAGTTCGAGTTTTGTAAATTTAGAAATGACCTTTATAATAATAATAATAATAATAATAATAATAATAATAATAATAATAATAATAATAATAATAATAATTAATAGTTATAATTATAATAATAATTATAATAATTAAATAATAATAATAATAATAATAATAATTATTATTATTATTATTATTATTAATAATTTTATTATTATTATCGTTTTCGCTACAATATTTTTATTTCGTTCTTTTCGATTATCGTTGATTTGGAATTTCAGAAGAAGAAAAGTTCAACTCAGATGAACAACTGGGAAAAAATTCTCATTCAGATCGTTAAAATTGATGTTTGTTCATATGTTTTTCATGTCAAGATCATGAATTGCTGCAATTACACCTTCATCCTACACGGCCATCTCTCTCACACTCCTCTCTTCACAAAACAGTATCAACGTCGCGAAGGCCACCTTCCCAAAACGGCGACTGTTGCAAAGGCTACCCGTTTACTTGAAAATCTGATGCCAAAAAATCTAATTTTATACTCAAATTACTCTTAAAATACTAACATATGATAAATCATTTTATTCCAATATTCATGATGATAACATTGCTGATGAAAAAATATATAGTTCAATTTAAAAAATCAGAGATGATTAAATTTCTCGAAAACTAAAACTATTGTAGAGAATTCCTCTACCAGCATGTTACCTGCCCCAAGATTTTGCATTGTTCAGCGAAAACTGCAACTCGATACCCTGAACCGTTTAGAAGTTATGGGGGTGGTCCATATTTGGTGGGACACCCGGTATCATATAAACATTAGAAACCCTATGTAACTTGATCGATAATAAATGAAAGCGATTTCTGTATACTAAGCGAATGAATAGGGATGACTAAATACGTCTCGTGGTGGAAACCTCGAAATGTTTACTTTTCATAGCGTCAACTTTGGGTAGCTATATTTTCTTAATTAAACCCCAAAATATCCAAGCAATTATCTCAAATTAAATAAAACTACAATTTTATTGACAATAATACTAACCTGATATGACTTTCTACAAACAATTATAAGGAGATGTGAACTTCTTCATCCTAAATCGTTACTTTTAATTTTAACGATTATGTTAATGTTTGCTACTCAGAGACACGGAGCACGCTCGAAAGAACACAATAAGTAAACGAAATTGAGGATATTATAATTATTATGTCGTAGTAGCTTCATTGTTGAAATGACGACTGATTCTTTCAAATGAGATTTTCTGTGTTTCATGAAGATGACCTCGGCGTATACGTATTTCGAAGACGTGTAAACTTCCATGATTTTGACGCGATAAGCGATGACCTCAAATAATCCACTTCGATTCAGAGGGTAGTGTCAAAAATCATTGGCGTGTTAGTGTCGAATGGAAAAGAATGCGTCTAGGAATTGTTCTGAACTTGGAATAATTGAATTTTAAAAACATGTTTATTTGCAAACTTTGCACCTTCATTGAAATTTACTTAACTGCATACGTAAGTTCACATTCCTTCAATTACAAATGTCCATAAATAAACATATGTCAATACAATATTATAATAGTATTATTACTTTTTCGCATATTCCATGCTGATGCTATATGCTTCTAAAGGCAGCAGACTTACTGGTTAGAATGAAATTGTGAATGTTATAACAATGTATTTCGTATTTGGAACGTGTGAATACTGAGGAGCCGGAAGCTTTAATGTCTATATTTATACGTCAAGACAATTAATGCAAAATTATTGTTTTCTTGTATATTTAATTTGAAAAATTTTCCACAATTTTATATGTAAAGAATTGGCTTCCTAAGAAGGTGGATAAAGGCTTTCTCGAGGGAAAGCGAGTGTTACGATTTACGCTTACAAGCTCAGCTTATTTCGCCTTAAAACGTGTGGAGGAAGGACGCAATTTTCACCGGGAGGTATTTCTGGAAGCCAATTGATGACTCTTTCTTGCTCCCAAGTTGAAGATTGTTCGGTAGCCGACTCGAGTAGTATTTTAAAATTTATGCTGTAATTGTTAAACAAATGGAACTTAAAGTATTTAGAATAAAATGAAAAATTAAGGAGCTGAAAACCAGGAATATCTAACCAGCAACAATTTTCGTGGCAATTAATGCAAGCGTTGTGGACGCTTGTCCCCTCCACCCCGTTAGGAACTTCAAATGTATTTGCCTGAGAAACTAAGCGAGCCGTTGCAAAACGGCTTATAGAAAAGCTTAACGTGGGAACTGCCAAAAAAATTGTTGCCATGACTTGCTAATTTCTTATAAACACTTACGTATCTCAAAAACGAAAGGAAGCGCTAATCGGATTGCGGAATTTTACATCTCGTTTAAAGGCAATTTTAAAAAAGCAATAGGTTTTTTTGAAATATTTAAAAAATTTATAAACAATTTCCAACTTTTGCAATTCTAAAGTGGGAAGGGTTTTCTGATGTCCCAGAACCAAAAACTGCGAATTAACAATTTTGCAACAATTAACAATTTTATAAACAATTCCGAAATGTGCGCTATTCCTGCCGGGGAGTGTCCCCAAATTGCCCCTGATTTGATGATAGCAAAATAACAATTTTGACATGAGATGCAAATTAATTGCTTAATATCCAGTTTAATTGTTACTTTAATGATAAATATACAGCTGGTCTTTGAATTTTACTTTCTTTTATTGAAATGGTTCCCTAGAAGTCCTAACGATTCGAGAAAGACAGTATTTTGCATTTTTGCAAATGTAATATACATATGAACAATTGAAAATATGCAATTATAATCGTTTTTCTTATCGCAAAATTCTGTAGTAAACTGGTCATTTGATAAAGTTCATAAATTGCGTTTGGACAAGAATATTGGAATTTAAATATCTATAAGAACGTAATTGTTCTAAAATTAGTGTTATTTTATCTGATATCAATGTAATTTCTTCAAAAAGAATTGTGTTAACAGTGGTTAAGTGCTATGAGTTCATATATATTTCAATGAATTTACTTTCATGTTCATTGAAGTGTTTCTTTCATGTATTTTTCATTTGAAAATACTTCCACATCTGAACTGGCGGCGCCCGCCATTTTGTACGACGTAATTTTGTTAGGGCACTCCCCCCTGCGTTGAGATTGGCTACGATGGTTTGTGAGGCTCCGCCTGCGACGTTTCGTCATGACAAGGGCTGTCCAAGCCGTGCAAAAGCTGAACTTAGCCGCAGACGGCCGCGATCAATTTATGTTTCCAGTACTGTACGTAGGAATTGGTTCTTCTGCGTACTCTACTGGAGGCATAGAGTAAAGATGTATACCTCTTCAGTCTATGCTGGAGGTACGCTAGCGAAGAGGAGGTCGAATATTCTCACTCCGGCGCGCCTGCTTCAGTTATCTCAGAAGTGCATGTCAGCGACAGATCATTTTCACCTTCAGGTGTAAAAAGGGCCATTGACCCCGCGTTTGGCGATCTTTAACTTTAATTTCCAAGAAACTTGGCGATCGTCCTCATGTAACACTTCGACGAGAATATTCCATGCTGCCGAAATTGTTTGCTGTTCCTAAATATCGCCAGTTTGTACAATGGCTTCTATTGCATCTGATCTGGCTGCTAAAGAATATTCCTGGATAACAATTTCTGAAGGTCTCACTACCGATGGGAAAGTTGTAGGGTGCAAGTGCGCATAAGCTTCTGCTTTCCAAATGAAATTGAAAACCTTGCATTGTTTTTAAAATTTGTATAGGAAATATTTTATAAACGTAAGTTCGCATTATGTAAATGTGTTATGTAAACGTATTTCAATATTACATATTATATCCGATTTTACATATTACATATTCTTACTGTTTTCATTACATGTTTATGTACATATTTTGACGTTTCATACTACATATTTTTCCGGTCTCTACTGATCACCGACTTTTTATTTTTATTATTTTTTTTAACTCCTAGGGCACCTTGATGGTATGGAACTCAACAGCTCCCGCTATTACCTCGGGCAACGAGGGATTGAGTCAGGACACCCCTGGCCGGTCGGAATACTAATATTCATTACGTGGGCCAAGAGCCCTGCGTTTGTAAATCCCCTCTGGGTCAACGCCAAGGGCAGTAACCGCTCCGAGCGGTGGAAAGGGGGCGTGACGCACTCGACGAAACATTGTGTTTCTTGGGATGATTCTAATGGCCAGTTCATCGGAACACGTGCAAAGCATTCAAAAATAACTCAATTAAATAGAAGGTGTAGGGAATTCTGGTACTTTGAAAGACGAATGAAGTAAAACGAACGTGAGCGCCAAATAACAGTATCTGTATTACTAATTTCCAGTGAAGGGAGAAATTGAAAGAAAACTGTGTAGCCTGTTGTCGTTTAAAAAGTGTCTGTAGTTTCGTTAAATACCCAGAAACTTTGGAAAAATCTACAAATTAGGGAACAGTATCGATTTTGACTGCAAAATGCACATGTTTATGTTATTCGACCTATTCTTATTCTGAGCATACTGACTGAATTATCATTCTCAGTGCGTAACTGCTTACGACACAGCTGACGTCATGCGACAGCAATGCACCAAGGAAGAGGCTGCTCGCCATAAAATATTTTGCTAATTACAATTTTGCTAATTGCACTTTGCGTTTTGAAACAGCAATTTCTGATATTCTTGGTAAGTTAGAACTGCAGTACTGTGTATCCGACTCGTATATTATACTATGTTATAGCAACATTCATGAAGTCTGTTTTTGTTAAAATATTCAATTTTTTGCAGGGTTATACGAAAGTTCTATTCGATGTTCTTGAGTAACATACGTCCTACGTTTTGGAAAACCATTTTGTGTGGTTTTGTTCCGCATTTTTGTGGCAGGCCACTGGAAATAAGATTCACACGTGACATTTGCCCCTGATTGCTAAAGGCTAAAAGCCGGCGGATAATCTAGGTAGGGGAGGTAGCTCTACCCACATGAACAATTCCGAGTGGATAAAATACCCACTCGGAATTTGGGGTGAGAGAAATATTCCAGAAACGGACGGAATTTCTCGGTATTGCGTCGACTCAAAATGTATATCGATCGAACTATTTTGCAAGATCGGCTCAACAGTAATGCGATTTTATATGTTTATAGCGACGTGTCCGACAAAATTGATTAGCAGAAATTGTTAAATGAGTTTATACCAAAAAACGCAAAGCGCAGCGCAGTTTTTCATTGGAAAAATGAACTTTGCTGGTTACATAAAATAAATGTGATGACAATTTAATGATAAACATGACAATTTGAAAAAATTGTTTTGTGTTTTTCCCTTCATATACATTTTTGATGGGAGATGGAGGGGGAGGGAGGACCCCCACCTGGATCAACTACCCACTTGGACTTAACACTAATCGCCGGCCCCGCTCATTGCCTTGGCCAGTGAATCAGTGAGCTAGACAATTTTGGGCCCTGCGCAATGCTGAATCGTAGCCCATCTACAATTCGGGATATTCAGTCCTAAACTTCAATAAAAAGCAGCCAATATCTGTATAATATATATAATTTTACAAAAAATGTGTATTAAAATATCTTGGATGTTAAGGGGAGATAATTTAAAGAGGAAAAATGTATAGTTCCAATGACAGTATTGTTTTGTAAAATTTTCAGATGTATCTGACATTTTTCATTTCATAGTGTCCTACCTTTTAAGTAAATACTGCAATTAACAATTTAAGGTAAAAAATAAATTGAAAAAATTATGAAATATCAGACTATTGGCGAATTATAAGTCCTAATTTCTTTTTCATTTTTTACTGCTTTTTTCCCATCAGTCCTGTCATTGGTCCCCTTGACTTGCGGGGCCCCGGGCTATCGCCCGGTCTACCCATACCAATTCACTTCCCCTTCTGCTTAACAGGAGAGTTGTTTCTTGTATTACAAGACATTTATAATAATGCCAAGCACAAGACACAATATAAGTTCTCTTTGGGAATAAATCTCGCACTGGAAACGCAATGAAAACGCTTTTAATTGCAGGAACTGGCTCGCTCGCATAAGCTCAGAATCTCCTCCACACCACACAGCATTTTGCCACTTAAAACGGCAAGTTGGTATTAAGTTATGTTGAACGCACGCATGCCAATCTTCAGTGGAGAAAAAGTCCCTTCCATTACATGGGGGACTTAAGTTGAGGTAGACTCCTATTTCCTCCAACTTAAATTGTAATCAAAAGTCCATAAGCAAATGTAAGTATGGCGGGTGGTTTACAGGAGGTTGGTATTGCAGGTCATATTTTACGTGAAACATCTTAGCGCCGGCTCAGACCATTGTCATATTGGGGGGGGGGGGGTCGGCGGATGCTTCATTCGGGGCCTAGACTTCCGGAGGCCTAGTGTCGCGCACCGGTTGTACCAACCTAACTAAGCCCCCGAGTCTCTCTGCACTGTCAGAAATTACATTAAATTTAATGTAGATTTAATGTACGACTGTACATGAATTTTAATGTACCTTGTACATTAAAGGGAGATTAATTTACTTATACAATAAATTTAATGCGTAAATTAAAATCAATGTATATTTAATGTACGACTGTTGACTTAACTTACTTGTCTACATTAAATTTAATTGTACACGTACATTAAATTTAATGTAACATACATTAACTTTAATATACATGTACATTAAAGTTACTGTACGTGTACATTAAATTTAATTTACGTACATGATAATTACTTTCATCTACTTTACATTAAAAGTAATGCAGAAATATCTGAGAGTGTGCTAAGAAATTCTTTCACGAGAAATCTTTCACTTGAGGTTCCCTTGTAGGGGTAATTTAGAAGCCAAATTATTTTTTTTATTTCATCAAAATACCAACACGTTGCATATTATCTATCATTTCCTTAATTGAAAGTAGCATTTTAAAAATTTTACAGACGAAAAGGCAATGCACATTTCGTGATTTAATTAATCCATGTGATATAATTTTTTAATTAAAGCTATCAATTACATTATGCAAAACAATTGCATAATATTGAATATTATGTATTAAATGTGTATCTATTTCGAATAACGGAATTCATTTGTATGGAGAGAATAAAACGGTGGTTGTATCAGGGGTTCTGTTGACCCTGAATTACGTATCTGAAAGGTCCATCGTTATCTTAACGGCCTCATTTCTGGACCGTAAAGTCATTTCTAAATCTAGGAGCAGATATCCACTGATACGAATGTGAATAGTCTCGTTACCGTTATATTGTCTTTAGCCTACTGGCCTTTCATGTGCCCTAAGAAATAATTTCTTTTAACATAACAATAAAATCAAGTTCCTACGTTGAATATTTATCACATATGCACACACATAGCAATTTATGTACTGTGAAGTATTGACAGGGGCGTCCCGAGGATGATGCAGCTGGGACAACTTGCCTCATGCCCCCACTTAAGTCGGGCCCCGAAAATGTATACAACATGTATTTCATTCAATGCGTTTTTTTAATTAACTGTAGTTGAAAAATGATCCTATTTAAAATATATTAATATAATGATGATGATATTGTAATAATAATAATAATAATAATAATAATAATAATAATAATAATAATAATAATAGTAATAATAGTAATAAATGAGGGAAACTTTTGTTGGAAATAAGCAGTTGGATCCATTGACTCCTTGTTTTCTTTGGGTGCCCCAGAGTATTAATGACTAGTTACAAGATTCTCAAAACAAATTTGAATTTTTAAAATAGTGTAATTTATCACAATGCCGGTGGAAAAGGATATCCAAAGTGATTCTTACTCTTTTATTTCATAAATAGCGAGAATTGTCATC